>PVJS01003035.1:0-78801 GCA_004027185.1 Glis glis
AGGAGGAGGAGGAGGAAGAGGAGGAGGAGGAGGAGGAAGAGGAGGAAGAGGAGGAGGAGGAGGAGGCAGACTAGCCTGGGTGGAACGCTGGTGGCTGGGTGACTACAGGAGGCTGGGACAAGGTGCCCCAGGCAGAAGGCAAGATTCTCCTCCAGGCCCTGAGAGCAGGGGCCACAGGGCAGGAAATCCAGATGCAACGGCAGAGCTGGGAGAGATCTTACTCTGCCATGTCATTTTATAGAGCCAGAAACTCAAGCCCATAGGGACACCTTCACAGCCGCACGCGGCGATCGTAGCAATGGCCGAGCCCAGGGTGAGGCCCGGGTTCCTGCCGGGCACTATGTGATTAATGACCTGTGGATTCGTCCTGGTCCGAACAACACAACTATCACTTCCCAGGTGAGCCAGCCGAGGCGCGGGACACCCAAGTACCCTGTGTGTCCCAAGCCAGAGTGCGCACCGCGACTGGGGGTTGAGTCCTTGCATTTCAGAGAACGACGATCCTGCCTTTGTTCTTAAATGTGCATCTATTTCATTCATCAGCACACCTTTCCTTCAAACAAACCAAATCAAATACAGAAACCCAGTATGGCAAACGGGTAAAAACAGAGCAGCTGCTAATTTTAAAAAAATCAAAACAAAGATGAAATGTGTTTGGCTTATCAGATGGGCCAACGCGGTAGAAGTCGATGGTATCCAGGGCAGGAGAGGGTGTGGGAACCCACGCTACCCAGCCAGGCCTGGCGGGGGTGAGTAGCTGTGACATTTCAGGAGAGCAGTTGGGTAACATCTGCAAACCATCGACAGCCGCATCCCTCCCCGGGCCCCAGCAGCACCACTTCTAGGAATTCTCCTTACAGACACAGTTGCAAAAGAGTTTCAAGATCTGTGCTTGGGGATGTTTGTCATAGCAGCGTCTATCAGAGCAAAAGAGTTGGAGGGAACCTGAGATCCGGGCACGGAGGAGGGGTAAGAATACAGAAATCAAGCTCCTGAATTCTCCGCAGATGTTCAACGGAACGAACCCCATCTCAATGTGCTGATCTGGAGCGATAACCTTTTAATTAGGGAAGCACGCCAATCTTAAGGGCTCAGCTTGAGTAACTTGTCCACATGTACACACCTGTGGAACCAGGATCCAGATCTGGACCGTTTCCACTGCCCAGGAAGGCGGCTCCTGGAGTCCCACACCTCCCCCAGCCACCGAGGGAGCTCCTCCTGGCTTCCGGGCTGGGGGGCACTTCTCCACCTGAACCTCATAAAAAGGGAATCGCTCTGTATGCACTCGCGTATTTGGCCTTTTTAGAATAACATTTTTAATTTTCTTTGTGGCACCGGGGATTGAACCCAGGGGCATTCTACCTCCAAGCTACAGCCCCAGCCCTATTTTTTATTCTTTATTTTGAAACAGGGTCTCACTAAGTTGCAGAGGACCTCACTAAGTAGCTGAGGCTGGCCGCGAACCTGTGATCCTCCTGTCTCAGCCTCCCAAGTACTGGGATGACAAACGTGCGCCACCATGCCCGGCTAGAATAACATTTTGAAACTCATCCATGTTACATGAGCATCAATGGTTTATTCATTTTTATTGCCAAGTAGTATTCCCTTGTAAAATACACCACAATTGGTTGTCCATTCCCATGTGGGTCACCTGGCTTGCCTGTACTTTTTTTGTTGTTGTTATTTGGAATTGAACCCAGGGGCATTTTACCTCTGAACTACATCCCCAGCCCCATTTTTATTTTTTATTTTGAAACAGGGTCTCACTAAGGTCTTGAGTGCCTCACTAAGTTGCCAAGGCTGGCTTTGAACCTGTGATCCTCTTGCCTCAGCCTCCCAAGTATTGGGGTTACTGGTGTGCACCACCACCCTCGGCGAGCCTCTCCTTTTTTGACTAATAGGAATAAAGCTTCTCTCAACTTTCTCACACGGGCCATCTGCTTGTGGACGAATTGTGGGGTCCGTGGCGAGTGTGTGTTTAACTTTGACAAAACCTACAGATAAGCCCACCCAGGATAGGCTGGGAAGGTAGCTCAGTGGTAGAATGCTTGCCTAGCCACCCCCAGCACCCCCAAAAAAGAGGGGGGAATGGTAGTACAAGAATAGTAGAAGGAACAAAATTAATCAAGAAAGCTCCATCATAGGTAACTCCAATTTTTTTTTAATCAGAATTTAAATCACTAACACTCAAAAGTCTCCACTGTTGCCCACTGTCTGGTCCCCAAAATACTCCCACACTCTTGGGGTTTTGTTATAGGGACATCTTGCTTCCCTTAACCAAGTCCATATTAGTTATATACTGCTGTATAACAAGTTACCCCCCAAACTTAGAAACATCAAAGAAAAAGCCATTTATTATCTCTCGTGTCTCCTCCTCCCCTCCTTCTTTTCCTCCTTCTTCTTCTTGTACTAGAGATTGAACCCAGGAGCTTTCTTCCACTGAGTTACATCCCCAGTCCTTTTTTTTTTTATTTTTTATTTTGAAACAGGGTCTCCCGAAGTTGCTGAAACTGGCCTCAAACCTGTGATCCTCCTGTCTCAGTCTCCCAAGTATCGGGATTACAGACATGCACCACCGCTCTGGGCTTCTCATTGCCTCTCTGGTTCCGGAGCTTGTCTGATGGGCGTCAGCCAGCTTGCCCCTGGGCTGAGGTCACCTGGCTGGGGTTGGAGGATCCACTCCCAAGACAGCGTACCCCACTAATGCTAGCTAGCTCTCAGCCCCTCGGCGTGCACCCCTGCACAGCGCAGCTCCGGTGTCCTCGTGACAAGGAGTCTGGCTTCTTCCAGAGGCCAAGGCAGAAGCAGCGATTCCTTTTGCGACCCAGTCTTTGAAGTGGCATCCTCATATCCAGCAGAGTCACACGTGCCGGCCCTGGTCCAGCATGCAGGAACGACGCCAGGGCCTGGAATCCCCTAGATCTTCTGCCCGTCCGATGGCAGCTCTGAGCTGGGTGCTCAGGGACACAGGGAGAGGAGCTCTCGGGCCAGTCCTCCGAGCTGCCAGCCACACAGCTGACAATGAGGCTGGACCACGGGGGCATTGGGAAGCCAGGCACAGAGTGGTTTTGGGAATGGAGGGACAGACGCCACCCGTGAGGGAGAGCAGGGCTCTCTGTGCAGGAAGGGAGCGCGGGAGATGGAGTCTCTCCCTCCCCGTATTTCCCATTCTTCTAGAATCCGGATGGATTGTGTGTGTGCTTGGAGATTTAATTCATGGCTCCAGATTTATTGCTTTTGGAAAGTGGCTACCTCTCTGAACCTGTCCACCGCATCTGTAAAATGTGGAGTCTTAGCGCACACACCACAGAGCCACCTACAGCTTCAGGGCCAACGTGCCTCGGAGTGTTCGCAAAGGAGCCTGGTACCAGGTGCTCAGTGACTGTGAGTTGGCACCTATGGTCTTCCCAGCCACGGAGCCTGGGAGCCTGCCTGGATCCCACTGGAGGACACAGCCACCCGCCCTCCAGCCTGTGTAAGAAATAGGCAAAGAAGCCAGGCATGGTGGCGCACGCTTGTCATCCCAGTACTTGGGAGGCTGAGACAGGAGGATCGCAGGTTCAAAGCCAGCCTCGGCAACTTAGCGAGGTTCTCAGCAACCTAGTGAGACTCTGTTTCCAAATAAGAAATAAAATCGGGCTGGGGGTGTAGCTTGGAGGTAGAATGCCCCTGGGGACTCTGGGTAGAATCCCTTCCAGTACCAAAAAAAAAAAAAAAAAATAGGCCAACAATGCAAAAAGGAAAAGTGGACATTGTACAGGTTAATTAAACTGGATAAAAGCCACTAGATTGCCCTTCCTAAGGAAGAGGTCACAGTTTATAGAAACAAAAGCCAGCTGATATACATATGTAGATTTAGCCAGGGGGTGCTGGCCAGAGAACCTGTCAGTAGAGCCTGGCAGGCCAGGAGGTCGTTTTTATTCTCAGCAAGGGAAAGTTCTGGAACTCTCTGTGTCAATAGTCTCATGCGTACGCTCCGGCTCCCACTGCTCACAGAACACACGGACTGGAGGCTTCCGACTCCCGGGCGCTGTGATCTGACTTTCTTACAGGAACAGCAACCGCAGCAAACATGAGCTCATTGACTGTCCTTTCAGATCATACTTGTGGTTCAACAGTTCTAAAGAATAACTTGATTTAGCCCTGCCTCAGCCGGTTCCTGGGTGTTTTTAAGAACCAACTTGTCGCCAGTCCCCAGAGGTTTCCCGTTGTACTTGTTCTTTGAAGCCTTTGACGTTCCTGGGGTAACAATTATGACTCCTTCTCTACATTTTCTCCTTTAGAATAAACAACTAAAAGTAGACCCCCGGTGGCGTCAAGTGGCCAGTGTAGACTCTTCGCTGGGGGCGTGGAGACCTCAGGAGGATCTTCTGCCCGTCCGATGGCAGCTCTGAGCTGGGCGCTCAGGGACACAGGGAGAGGAGCTCTTGGGCCAGTCCTCCGAGCTGCCGGCCACACAGCTGACAATGAGGCCCTGGGTGCCGGGGACCCAAGGCTGGCATCAGGGCCTCAACAGGGGACCCAACAGCACAGCTGGGGGCGAGCCTGGCACAGTAGTGGCCGGGTGAGCAGGAATCTCTGGGCACGCAGTGAAGAGCTTCTGCTCTGGTCACACTGCCTGGGACCCAAGCTTTGGCTCAAGTATCCACGCGTGGCGGCCATGGGCAAATTCCCTGACCCCTGGGCCTCAGCATTCTCCAGCTATAAGATGGGGATGCTCATAATGACAGCCACCTCCCAGGTTCGTAAATAAGATCGTGCATGCTGTTAGGCTGAGACCGGAGGATCTGGGTTCGCAGCCAGCCTCAGCTACTTAGTGAGACCCTCCGCAACTTTGTGAGACCCTGTTTCAAAATAAAGAATAAAAAATAGGGCTGGGAAGCTGGGCGTGGTGGCGCATGCTTGTAATCCCAGTACTTTGGGAGGCAGAGACCGGAGGATCCGGGTTCACGGCCAGCCTCAGCTCTCTCTCTCTCTCTTTCTCCCTATCTCTGTCTCTGTCTCTGTCTGTCTGTCTGTCTGTCTCTCTCTCTCTCCTTAGTGAGGCCCTCCGCAACTTCGTGAGACCCGGTTTCAAAATAAAGTATAAAAATAGGGCCTATAAAAATAGGTCCTCCTGCCCCAGGACCTTTGCACGACTGTGTGCATTGCCTAAGCCACTCATCTCTTCCTCCCACCCTGCCTTGCTCGCTCCTGTGGATGCGCTTAGCCTTACTTCCATAATCACCCTCCAGAAATGTCCATCACTCTTCTTTGAAGAGACCAACCGTCCTCAAGAGGCCCATACCTCCAGCAGCTCTCCGTTGGAGACCTGTGAGGGAGAGTTTCCCATTTTCTTCATGATTTGGTAGTCGTCCATCTCCCCGGCAGACGGGGAGCCCCGCAAGGGCAGGGACGCGCTGGTCCTTGCGTCTGGGGTCGGTTGCACCCACGCACGTGGAGGAGGCCCATGTGCACAGGGACGGGGCTCCAGGCTCGGTCATCCGGGCGCAGCGTGAACGCAGGCTCCTCTGAGGCTATGAGAAGCCCTAGCCCCAGGCCAGGCACCTGACCTCCTTTTGCCTCAGTTTCCACGTTCGCAGAGGAGAATGGGGGTTGTTGAGGTGCGTAATTAACCGTGTGTTACTGCGGGCTTTGCGGCGCCGGGATGAAAGTCTTCGTACGTGCCGGGGTTTTATTGTCCTGATCGCCGCGGACTCTGGAGGAAATTCAAAGAGATGTTTTATAACACAAATTATACAAGTTTCTCCGTTCAGGAGGGAATGTCCCGGGGTAATTAGGGCGGACGCTGGGCAGCAGCCTGGGACTCACCGCGAGGACCGCCCACCCGGGAGGCCCAGAGACCCCCATGGGAGCCCGTCAGCTTGGGAAGAGCAGCCTGGCCGCAGCCGGGTGGCTCAGGGGGCCACTGGTGTGTCCTCGAGTGGGGGAGGGAGGCTGGACAACGGAAGCAACTTAGATGACTGGTCATGATCCTTCCGGGATACACGGTCATCCAGGGCCCAGCTGTGAGCTCCTGGGGCTGGTGTTTTCTCCAGGGATTATTCCAACCCCAGTGGCAGTGGGGGGGGGGGTCCTCAAAGAAGAATAAGGGCTCCCACTCATGGGGGAAGAGAGAGCTTTTCTGCACTTGAGCTCCCCTTGCGAGGGACTGGGGTCTCCTAACCGCACCCCTAGGACTGGCCAGTTAAGAAGGCTGAGGCCAGCTGGGCGTGGTGGCGCACACTTGTAATCCCAGTGCTTGGGGGGCTGAGACAGGAGGTTCACAGGTTTGAAGCCAGCCTTGGCAACGTAGCAAGGCCCTCTGCAACTCAGTGAGACTCTGTTTCCAAATAAGAAATAAAATCAGGCCGGGGGTATAACTTGGAGGTAGAATGCCTCTGGGTTCAATCCCCAGCGCCAAAAATAAAAAATAAATAAAAAAGAACGCTGAGGCCTCTCCACCATTCAGCAGGGGTGTGTTGGGCTGCGTGTAACAGGGTGAGCTGTTTCTCACCCGATGAGAACCAGGTGTGAACACGGCTGCCGCCGCCTCGGGCATCGTCTGAGTTCAGGACACGAGGATGGGGTAGGTCGTGCCAACTGCACCTGAACCCTTCTCAGAAAAGCAGATGTGTCCCCAGAAACATCCTGAGGCCTCCGCTATGCTCCTGGGAATGCCCTCTTCCTCCCAACACCCGGTCACCTCCGCCTTGCTGCGTCTCAGTCCCCAGAGGTCCCCAGGCACTCTCCGGCAGGAGCACACTCCTTAACCGTAATCCATTATTTGCACAAAAGCATCTTTAATCTCTGTGTCCCCAGGAGGCTGCAAGGCCCATGAGAGCAGGGACTTTGTCCACTGTAGTGACCCCTGGGCCCCACGTTGTCCCAGGCGCACAGTAGGAGCACAATCGGTGGCTTCCATGACAAAGGTTATACCAGAATCCCCTGGCTGCAGGCCTCAGTTTCCCTGCCTGCCCCAGGTAGGGGGCCCGTTACTGGGACGGCCATGTCAGAGTCCTAGAGTGTCCAGGTGCTGGACAGGGGGACAGCTGAGCTGGGGTGGAGCTCCACCTGGTGCTGCAAAGGTGCGGGGCTCCTGTCCCTCTGGGAGCCGGCCTCTCACCCCCACTTGGAGGAAGGAAGCAACGGGGGCTGGCCCCTGGGTGCAGGGTCCCCAGGCTACACCTAACGCCCAGCCTGCTTCCCTCCTCCAAGGTGGCCGGCAAGGCCCGGTTGGAGGGGACTGAACGTGCCAGGCCACTCCTGCTGCTGGCCACGTGCCACTCCTCCACAGACGTGCCGCGCCGCACCCAGCCAGGCTGGGACACCCCTGAAGGAGAGGGCTCCCCACGCTGGGAGCTCGCAGGCCGCAGAGACAGGAGCAGGTTGAAGAGGGCGTGGGGAGCAGAAGCCCCACAAGGCTGTCCCCCACACGGCCCCACAGCTACAGTAGAACTGGAAGAGCTGAGGCATCTGACCCCCAAGTCTCCCTCGTCACACACCCCAAGTCCCTCCCCATCTGACCCCCATGTCCCTCCATCTGACCCCCATGTCCCTCCATCTGACCCCCACATTCCTCCCCATCTGACCCCCTAGCTCCTCCCCATCTGACCCCCATGTCCCTCAATCTGATCCCCAAGTCCCCCCCCCATCTGACCCCCACCAGGCCTGGTCTCTTGGAGGTGGGCCCGGGAGGGATTTTCTTGGGAGCACCTTCTGGCTTTAGTTCAGCCCTTGGAAGGAAAATTAAGGTCAGAAGTCACAGGACAGTCCCAAGACATTCTATTCTTTCACACGCACACCCTCAGCGTGGTGCCTGCAGGCCATTCAGAGCCAGGCGCTGGGGCTCTGTAGGGGGCAGTCTGGGGAGTCTTCCAGAAGCCCTCTCCCGCATGCTCTCTTTCCCCTGTGCAGTCCCTGGCAGGCGTCTGCTCTCCCTGCTGGGCTCATCTGCATGGGGAAAGACAGGTGAGCAAGCTTTTGAAACTGGACCCGGAACCAGCGCCGGCCTGCTGCTCCCAGCCCGAGGCCCCTGCGGGGTGGGGGCTTCCTGCGCCGCCTGGACGCTCGGGACACTGGTCACTGATGTGCGGAGTCACTGACACTTCTAAACCCGGAGACGCTTTTCCAGTCTCTGCAGGACAGCCTGTACCGGTGGCGTCCGGGTTGTGCAACACGGCCTGACGCTGTCGCCGCCCTCAGGGACCACGCGAATCCCATTAAGCTAGGCGGGCATCGCAACGTCTCCGTTCCTAGCCAGCAGCGCGGGCCTGCCGGGCCGGCCTGTCCTCGTTTCTCCTTTGGTCTTCAAGAGCCTATTGTTGGGATTTAATGAAGTGCTCGCTGGGCCGCAGCCCTGCCTGGACGCGCCTGACCACGGGGGCCAGAAGGGGGCAGCGTTTTCCTGCTGAGCGAGGGCTTCAGAGGCCCGGGGATGGGAGTGGGGGATAGGAGTGGGGGTGGGGGAGCTGGCTTCCAAGGTGGGGATCTGTCTAACTGCCCACAGGGCTGTTGAGCGATAAAATGGCCTTGCCACCCTGCTCGGCAGGTCTGGTCCTCTCCGTCAGAATCCCAGGGGGCCTCGGGGGAATAAGGACAGACTCGGGCCTTCATCCATCCCTTCAACCGGTTCAGCAAACATCAGCAAATAAGAGCAGAAAAGCAAGGGTTCCCTACAGTTTATACATAATCACCAAAGCGAAAGCCAGGGGCCGCGGGAGGGGGGCCTCGAGGAGGGAGGGCTCAGGCCCGCGTGTGGGCCGCGTCCCGGGTGCACAGAGAGGCGCAGGGCCTCTGGACACCGTCCTGGAATTGTGGCTTCGAAAGCAAACTCTGACAAGGTGGTGACCCGGAGGCAGCCTCTTGGAGCCTCAGTTTCCTCATCCAGAAGGTGGAAACAACAAGAGAAGTCCCAGTTCTAGAGTGTGATGGGTAGTCAAGGCTCAGCTACTGGGAGGCGCTGACTATTGCTAGTGTAAGGGACACCAGCACTGCTAGTTTCAAAGCTTCCTTCCCTGGCAGAGAACCCTCCCTCTCTTTTCTTTTCTCCCTTCCTTCCTTCCTTCCTTCCTTCCTTCCTTCCTTCCTTTCTTCCTCCCTCTCTCCCCTTCCTTCCTCCCTCCCTCTTTCCTTTCCTTTCCTTTCCTTTCCTTTCCTTTCCTTTCCTTTCTTTCCTTTCCTTTCCTTTCCTTTTCTTTCTTGGATTCAACCCAAGGATGTTCTACCACTGAGCTACACTCTTAGCCCTTTTTATTTTTTACTTGGAAACATGGCCCCACTAAGTTACTGAGACTGGCCTCAAAACTGTGATCCTCCTGCCTCAGCCTCCCAAGTACTGGGATCACAGTTGTGCACCACCACACCCGGCTGAGAACACTTTCTTTCAGGGTGCTATCATACCCAGCGCCCTGCAGCACTGTGGCAATGTGCGGGAGTGGTGTAGGGACTGTGTCCATTCCCCGTCTTCTCTGGCACCCCCAAATAATATTATCCACTCAGCTTATTCTACCAATAAAAACAGAAACAAGCCGGGCGTGGTGGAGCATGCCTGGAATCCCAGTACTTAGGAGACAGAGACAGGAGGATCACAGGTTCGAGAACAGCCTCTGCAACTTAGTGAGACACTCAGCAACTTAGGGAGACTCTGTTTCCAAATAAAAAATAAAATAGGGCTGGGGGTGTAGCCTGGAGGTAGAAGGCCCCTGGGTTCCATCCCCAGCACCACAAACAAAACCAACCAATCAGACAGAAACGCTGAGGCCTTTTGCAGATGTGGTCCTGCACGGCAGGACAGTGTTTCAGTCAATGACCCACTACATGTACAACAGCGGTCCCCTAGGTGTGATCACCCAGCCCGTCCTAGCGGTCTTAGTGTGGAAAGCACACTCTGTGACCTTCGCACAATGACAAAATCACTAAATGATTCGTTTCTCAGGATGCAGCATTCATCTGTCATTAATAGACGTGTGACTGTCAATGCAGCTTCCAGACAGTTCCTCGGCTCCCCCATTAGCAAGTCTACAGAGCAGCTCCTGGCTAGAAACCCCTGATTAGAAGCTCCCGGTGAGAGCCAACACTGTCAAAATCTAAAGGAGAGAGAAGCAGTGGCCCTAGGGGCTGGGAGCCGCTTCCCCACCCCCAGACAGCCCCCAGAAACCCCATAGAGGTCCCAGAGATGTGGTCAGAGTTGACAGATGATTGAGTTTTGATTCTAGGGGGGGAATGATGGAGAACAATATAGAGCCTGTCTGTGGGTACCTAGCAGGCCTGCATCCAGGAGAGAGGGATGGCTCTGAAGGTTGGGGGCCTGGAAGATTCCAACAGGAGCTCCTATAGTTTGGGTAAAAATCAGGACAATTGTGTTTGGCATTCGAGGTCCCGCTCCTTGGGCTCAAGGTGCCTTCGTCTCAGCGGGAGCCAGCTCAAAGCAGGCCAGGCCCCTGCCTTCTGGGGACATGTGTGCAGAAGGACCCTGGGCTGCCCACCTGGGGCAAGGAGGAAGTACCTGGAAGGTGCTCCCAGGTGAAGTCCGAAGTGCTCCCATGGTTGCAGGAGCGGAAGGCACAGGCCCTGCTCTCAAACCACCACAGACGTTCGCCTTTGGATCGGTCCCCATCTCTTGTGAACTGCGCCACTCTGGGAAAGTCCCAGGGTCTGTGAGCCGAGGTGCATGATGGAGACCCGGTGTCACCTACTTCTCAGGGGAATTGTCCTGGGGTGGACACCTGATCACGCATGAAATTCACCTAGCCCGGCACGAAGGAAGCCACCGATGTTACCTGGCAGCGTGAATAGTCCTGTGTCTACACGCCTGGCTGGCAGAACCACAGGGCGCGTTCTAAGCAACCGAGGGTCGTTCTTGAGGGCCGAGGCTGCTCCGCCATGCTGGCGTGTCTGCAGAGAGCCGACCTCCGGCTGACCTTGGACGTGAGGGTCATCGGGAGCTCCGGTTTCCGTGCACTTTCCTCTAAGCCACCCCAAAATACAGCGAGCTCCTCAGTTTTCCATGTGTGAGCCCTCTGCAAATTCGAAACCTATTTCTCAGGCTTGAAAGAAGCAGCGGTCAAGGCAGAAGGCAAATGTGTCCTGTACCTACCATTTCTGGTGCCCTTATTCCCCCCTCTGTCCTCAGCAGAGATGAGGGGGGACGGTGTCCGTGTGGCCCAGGAGACTGGGCGCGGGTGACAGGCTGAGGTCCCAGCGATTTTCCCGAGGCTCCATTTCTTTACCAACTGCAGGAAGGCTTCATCCCCATCAGAACGACAGTCGCCCTCACTGCCTTTCAAGTCCAGGGAAACACTCGTCAATACGAAGAGGAGCGTGCGTGGTGGCGCACGCCTGTCATCCCAGAACTTGGGAGGTTGAGACTGGAGGATCGCAGGTTCGAGGACAGCCTCAGCAACAACCTAGCAAGACCCTGTTACGAAAACAAAACAAGGGCTGGGGGTGTAACTCGGAGGCAGAATGCCCCTGGGTTCAATCCCCGGTACCAAGAAATAAAAATAAAATAATACAAAGAGGACAGCCATCAGCGGGAGTCAATGCATTCCATTCTTTCTTCCAGACCCAGGGAAGGGCTTGTCTCCACTCTCCCTTGGCCCTGGGTTTCCGCACCCTCCCCTGCCTCTTCTTCCTCTCTGATGAGCCAGGGGCCTGGCCTACGACTGCCTTAACCACAACAGGGCAGTGGGGAGACTGGATGGGGTGTCTAAGATGGGTTCAGACTCTGGCAGAGTTTAAAGCTCCAGGAGTTCAACATTAACCCAACAGAAGGTGGGAGCCATTGAAGGTTATTAAGCTGGGGTCATGACATCTAAAAAGCAAAGATCAGGGGGGAATTTGAAGCTACCTAAATGTAACTCATAGCAGACATTTAATAAAATTTTGGGAGAAGGCACTGGGTTGCTGCCACTCCTGGTCCTGCTGCTGAGCCTTGCTGGCATCGTCTGCTTTTCTTTTAATGGGGTTTTCATGTAGACCACACATGTGAGCAGAGGCCAGGGTCTTAAGCGTTGACCCAACACACCACGTGGCTCTCTCCAAAGTCCAGAGTCTGTTCTTCTCTATTGCCTGTGCTCAGAGCAGCAAGAAGTACGCCATACTCCTGTAATATTTCTTAGTGGCCCAGCTTTATGCTAGAACAGAGAAAATAAGCAACCACTGGCCCGATGTGGTGATGCCTGCCTGTAATCCCAATACTTGGGAGGCTGAGGCAGGAGGACCGCAGGTTCAAGGCCAGCCTCAGCAGTTTAGTGAGACCCTGTTACAAAAAAAAAAAAAAGCTGGGGGTGTAGTTTGGAGGTAGAACTCCCCCGGGTTCAATCCCCAGTACTAAAAATAATAATAATCATAAGTAACCATGGGTCACATGTGACACTTGAGCATTTGAAACGCGGCTGGTCTGAATCGAGATGTGCTGTCAGTATAAAATACACACCAGATTTCGAGGACCTAGTACTGAAAAAAAATGTAAAGTATCTAATTTTCATATTGGTTTCATGTTGAACTGATCAGATTTTGAACTAAGTAAATTATATTATTAAAATCAAGTTCACCTGCCTCTTCTTATGTTTTGAATGTGGCTGTTGGGAAATTTGAAAGCAGACATGTGGTTTGCATTTGACTTCGATTGGACGGTGCCGTGCTAGAGAATTCTCAGGCACACATACTCTCTGACTGACCATCCGAATAGCTCATTGTATGGAGAAGGAAACTGAGGCTTGATGAGGCTGAGGGCCAGCCGTGCCGGTAAGTGGTGCAGTGGGGTGAGCTCCGGATTGGGCTGGTTGGATAGCTGCTCTTTTTCTCTCCACACTAACTTTCCCGTACAGTATCAGTAATGTCAGGGTTCTAGGACCATGCCCACAGTAATAATAGCTCAGTGTCATGCTTTGGGCTACAATTTGGCCTTTTTTTTTTAATTGGCATTTATCGTCCCTCACGAGCGGTTCCAGGGTTGGTTAAGGGACTCACATCACAGTGCCACCCGGGCTGCAGGTCTTTCCATATTCCTGGGTTGCTTTTGTCCTGCTGTGCCCTTCATAGCTCTTTGGCTTCAACTCCAGGCAGCGTGTCCTTGAACAATGGCAGAAAAGACAGTTTCCCCTTGTGGGTCTCTTTCCATAGTGGGGAAAATCCTGTCCCAGCGTCTCCTTAGACCTGCATAACCAGAGGTGTGGCTCCAGGGGCAGCAGCGCTGGTACTTCAATAGGTGATGTCTTCTGTTACTGGGGGCTCCTTAGGGATTCAGAACCTTGTGCCCTCCCCAACCTGCTGGATGGGAGTCTGCATCTTCACAAGATGCCCCAGTGATTCTGGACACACTGTGGCTTGGGCAGCTCCGCCCTCAGATCTTCCCCTCAATGCCCATTGGTCAGGGCTGTATCTTATATGCAAATGCCCAAACCAATCAGTGAGGAGAGGAATGGAATTACCATATTTGGTATAGAACCAGGGCCATTCAACATCCCGGGGCAGGAATCAGCACCTTCCAACACATAGAGGGGTGAACCGTTCCCCCATGAGGAGGAACCATGTGTGGGTGTTGGAGTACAGTGTGGATTATGAAGGCATGCCTCATGAGGCTGACAACGGTTTGAAGCACTGATGTGTGGCTTAAATGAGATAGATAAAGGCTACACAGTGATGAGCACGTTCATCCATTATTTCATCCAACAGATATTTTTTTTCAGAGCCTCATATTCTTTGGCCGCGATTACAGTGGTGCACAAGATGTTATTCCTCTCCTTGTGGGTAGAGCTTATGTTCCAATAGAGAAGGCAGACCAAAAAGAAAAAGGAAAAAAAGAAGCAAGGAATCTAATATAATAAATGGCATAATTCCATTTGTGAAAAGTACCAGCACCAGGCAGAGAATGCGGGCTGAGAGGTGCTCCCAGGCCCTGCTCTCCAGGTTGGGTGGCTGCTTTGCCTAGAAGGAAACTTCCCTACTCTTATCTGCCTTTTACAAGACATAGAACTAAACCTGGCACGTTATCAAGAGAACCGGCATTTCCCAGACTGCCCCTGGCATCGCCAGGCCCCTCTGAGCCACAGAGGACCATCATTACTCCGTGGATCTTAAAATCAGGCCCCGTGTCAAGTTGGGCCCCTGTCAGCCCTCACTGGGTATGAATTGACGTGATGCTTATGCAGGACAATCAGGCAATAGATTTCCTAAGTAAAAAGACACACATCCTTTGGCCCAGCAATTCCACTTTGAATAATTTACCCTACAAATACGCCCCTACATAGGAGACGCAGTGTGAGTACAGTAGGCGCTGCAGCATTGTTTGCAGTGGAAAGAGACTGGAAACAATCTAGCTGTCCGTCACTAGGGGCTGGTTAAATAGATTCTGACATGTCCATTCAACAGAATATTCCGTGACTGTTAAAAAGAGAATGAGACTTTGTTTTTAATATAAACTAAAATGGAGCTATCTTCAGGGTACACTGTTAAGTGGGATAAGCAAGGTGAAAAACAGTATGCAGAACTTATTATATAAAAAGAGAAAAATAAGAAGGTTCTACCTTTGTGTACCTCTTTGCATGTAGAAATGGATACATGCACAGTGTTTCTCTACATGGGTGTAAACACCCAGCCATTTTTATTTTTTTTTATTTGAAACACGGTCTCACTAAGTTGCAGAGGGCCTCACTAAGTTGCTGAGGCTGGCCACGAACCTGCAATCCTCCTGTCTCAGCCTCCCAAGTACTGGGATAATAGGTATGTGCCACCATGCCCAGCTTAATTAAGACAGAAAAAGTGGAAACCACCCAAAATGTGCATTCATGGGGGCACACCAGGTAAGTTCTGGCACCTCCACCCTCTGGAATCTAATGTGAAAGTTGAGATGACAAAATCCAAACAGTCAACATCCGGGGATGCTGGATGTGGGCCACGGGGGATCCCTCATGGCTCCAACCCTCTAGACCAGTGGTCCTCACCTGGGGTTGGCTTTCGCCTCCAGGTGACATGTGGCAATGTCCAGAGATATCATGGGTTGTCACAAATAGGGGGCAGATGCTACTGGCGGCTAATGAGTATACCCAGGGCTGTGGCTCGACACACCGTGCACAGAGTAGACCCTCGAGACACAGTTGTCGGCCCAATACCGGGAGCCTGCGGCTGGGAAACCCGCACCCACAGCCGTGCATAATCTCCAACATGTGCCCGATTCTCAAGCGGGGTTTGTTGAGTAAATACATGACATTTCACTAGGAACACTGCGTGCGCACATAGGATACTCACCGAATGGTTGGCAGCATGTGGACAGGAATAAGACAGAGTTGGGGTACTCTGATGTCTTACCTTATTAATTTTTGTATCATTTTTATTTAAAAGCATAAAAGCATTTTATTTAAAAGCAAAGTTTTTACTTAAAAGCATAATTATAATTAAAGCATAATTTTAATTAAAAGAAGCCGGGTGTGGTGGCGCATACCTGTAATCCTAGTACTTGAGAAGCTGAGACAGGAGGATCGCAGGTTCGAGGCTAGCCTCAGCAATTAAGCAAGGCCCTCAGCAACTTAGCAAGACCATTTCAAAAATAAAAAATAAGCTGGGAGTGGTGGTGCACAGCTGTAATCCTAGTACTTGGGGAGCTGAGACGGAAGGATTGCAGGTTTGAGGGCAGTCTCAGCAACTTAACAAGATTCTCAACAACCTAGCAAGACCTTGTTTCAAAACAAAAAATAAAAAGGCCTGGGGGTGTACCTCAGAGATAGAATGCCCCTGGGTTCAACCCCCAGTACCGCAAAAAAGAAAAAGAAAAGAAAGAAAAAGAGAAGGAAGGAAGGAAGGAAGGAAGGAAGGAAGGAAGGAAGGGAGGGAGGGAGGGAGGAAGAGAGGAAGAAAGGGAGAGAGAGAGAGAGAGAGAGGGAAAGAAAGAAAGAAAGAAAGAAAGAGAGAGAGAGAGAGAAAGAAAGAAAGAAAGAAAGAAAGAAAGAGAAAGAAAGAAAGAAAAAAGAAAGAAAGAAAGAAAGAAAGAAAGAAAGAAAGAAAGAAAGAAAGAAAGAAAGAAAGAAAGAAAGAAGGAAAGGCATAGTAAGGGCATTCTCCCGGCCGTTGAGAGAGGATCAGTCCTTTGTCCCTGGGAGCCCTCAGCATAGCACTGGGAAGTAGCCAGTGTTTGGTAAGTGCTCTTATTCTCGTTATTATTAAAAAGGAGACCCAGAATGCAATTTGGTGCATGTCCAGAATATTCTCCAGGCCCTTGGCCGGCTGCTCAGGTTAGAGACAGGCCCGTCTGGCATGGAGCTGGGGCAGGTGCATGTCGTGAGCGGGGTGCGGTGCAGCGCCCCAGCAGGTGAGCGGTGGCTTTACACTGGCCTCCATCTTTGCGGGAGCTGGACCGTGCATCCTCGGCCGCCCGCTCTCCCTGTCCTGCCTTGTCGCCATCTGCCCCTCGGGCCTGCGCAGGGTTAATGGAGCATGAAGGCGCTGGGGAGCAAGCAGAGGTCCGTGGCTCTTCCCTGGCACACTCCGGCCAGAGCACAAGGCGGCTCGGCTGTCATCAACAGCCCCAGGCACCGGGAGACCCCAACCCGCATTTTCCCGGCATGAGGCCCAGCTTTATTATCTCTGGGGTCTGGGACCCTCACTGGCTGCAAAGGCATCTTTTTTTTTTCTTTTTCACAGAGCGTTGTCCTGGGAGACCGAAAACTTTCTAATCAATGTGAAATGAAGACAGAGAACAGGGCTGGACAAGAAGCCCATTACCCACCTACCCCCTGCATGTTAGCCCTATTTAGCAGCAGATCCTTAAGCCAGAGCTTGTAAAAGCCGTTTGTTTGGGCCTGACCTTCCCCATTCATGTAAAGTGATATCGCACGCTTGGCCGACCTCAGCGAGCCGCCCAACACATGTCGTCAGCTGGGCGCTGCCGCCCCTCTGTTAAGATTGTTCTGGAAGCATATGTGGGAATGGGTCTGCCCGGCAGACTCAAGGGAAAAGTCAGGAACACAGGCAATTAGGGGGAGCCCGCCCCGACCCCGCTGCCGGCCGCAGGAGGAAGCTCAGGGACGCGTCTGACGGGCATGGAAACAATTAGGGTCAACAAATAATCGTGGAAAAGGAAACTTTAAAAAGTAGGAACCTGGGTAAATGACCCCGTAAACACCGCCCCGCCCCCACGCCACCCCGCACGGGGCCGCATCTGGGCTTCGGGTGGGTGCCCCCCTGCCCCGGCCCGGGATAATGACCTCCCTCTGCAATTTCCTGGAGGAAGTCCTTGAAGTGATATTCCAGTGATAAAGAAAGCCAGGTGATTCTTAATTTTCAGTCTGCAGTCTCTTTCCCCTTGCAGCCCAATCTCCTAATTAAGGGGGGTCAGCAGCTTGGTGGGGGAAGCCCTGGGTGTGCGCCCAGGGGAGGCCGGGGCTCAGGCCGGGAACGCGCCTGGCGTCCGGAATGGGGCAGGTTGGTCAGAGCTGTCGCTGGAAGTGGGGGGCAGGCCCATCCCGCTTCATAGCCCAGTGCCGTGTCCGTTGGGTTGAAGACCTGAGCGCCCCCGTCCATTTCCTTGCCTTCTGCTCTAGCAGAATAATAATACCTACCCCTCGCAAAGCACTTTCTAGAAGCTCTGGACCTGCGCTGTCTGAAACAGTAGCTGCCAGCCATGTGGGGCCACTGAATGCTTAATGTGGCTCACGCTTGTCATCCCAGTATTTGGGAGGCTGAGACTGGAGGATCTCAGGTTCGCGGTCAGCCTCTGCTACTTATAGTGAAGCCCTCCACAACTTAGTGAGACCCTGTTTCAAAATAAAGAATAAAATAATAGGGCTTGGGGTGTAGCTCAGAGGAAGAATGCCGCTGGGTTCAATCCTCAGTACCACACACACACACACACACACACAAAGAAATTAATGACACCTAGATTTGTTGTACAACAAAGCGAATATGCTTAACACTATCAAACTATACACTTAAAAATGGCTAAGATGGCAAATTTGATGTTACTTATTTCTTACCACATAAAAAAGTAATGTCACCTGTTTCTGTTTACTTTTTATGATGTATAGTTACCAGAAAATGAAAAATGATGTCTGTGACTCGCATGCCATCTCTGTTGGACGGTGCTGCGTTCCACCCCACTCAAAACGAATCCACCCAGAAGAGGAGGAGGACGCCCTCCCCACCGGCGCCCCTCACCTCCTCTGGGTAGCTCTGAACAGCAACCCAGGGCAGTGCTGTGGACTGGAGCCCGGAGGCCTGGGACAGGTGCCTCTTGTCTACTACCTAGTCCCAGGGGAGCTGGCCCAGCCTCTGTCCTCCGAGTTCACAAGGCAATACTCTGGCTCCAGGACAGCGTGTCGGTGTGGTGTCCCAGGGCCTCTCCAGCCGCCTGCTCCCCCCCCCCACCTCTTCTCCATGAAGTCACCATGAGGCACAGGAAGGAGACCATGCTTCCCTCCCTGGCATCTTTTGCAAAACCCTCTACAGATCTCAGAAGGGGCATTATCTCCTCTGTTGTCCTTGGAAATTTCCAGGGCTTGGCAAATGTGGACCCGCAGGAACCGGAGCAGCAGTTGGGATCCTGGGCTTCCTGTGGGAGAGAGAGCCCAGTGTAGCCCTGGCCCCACCCCGGCCACCCCCACCTGTGACCTTGCTCAAACCTCTGCACCTGGGTTAGGCTCGATTCCCTAATCCATATGACGAGGACGGTAAAAATGGCTACTTCAATGGGGAGCAAAGAAGAAAATAGCCATTGGTTTGTGCAGAATGCCTGGCAGGCACCTGGCTCTGCAGCCCCTGTCCCCCACAGCCTGCGCCCCTGCAGCGTAGTCCCTTGGCTACGTCCTTAGTCTGCGTCTACCAGCACCACGTCAAGGTGGAGGGGACTACTCGCTGTCTAACCACAGGCCCCCATGCTGTGGCTGCGCATCTCCCAAGTTCTTTGAGAACTCATCGTCTCAGTCCATTCCGGCCGGCGGGGCTGGGGGCGCAGGCAGGAGACGAGGTGGGGGGTGACCTCAGCCGGTCTCCCTGTACCCCCTCCTGGAAACTCTTCCACGCGGGTGCAGGCGGCCTCGGCCCCAGGCTAGCACAGATGTGTCTACAGCCAGCGGCTGGGATCTGTGTGGCCCAAGGTGAAACCTGGCTACAGTGACAGTAACAGGCCATGGCAGCTGTCACAACCCTTCCTGGGTCACTGTGCTGTGAAGGTTCTGAGCAGAGGAGCAAGGACTGGGGCTGGGGACGGAAGACGCCGCGGGTACACGGCACGCTTGAGTTTCATACCCATTTGTCTCCAATGTGCGCGTACTTCCACTCCGCCCGGGCTTGGGGAACCTCGTGATGACAGCAGAGGGACCCCCTGCCATCCAGGGCTTTGCAGTCCCCCTGGGGAAGGACAGTGAGCTGGCACTGAGTCAAGACAACTTCAGAGGGTCACAGGCGCTAGGAAGAAATGAGCAGGGCAGTGCCGCGGGCGGCCACGGGCCAGGCCATTTTAACCAGGACGTCCTCCCCGGGCCTCAGAACCAGGGGCTTTTGCTTGGGACCTGAAGCTGAGGACAGGAGTGCGCAGGTGAAAGCCACCCTGGGGCCACGTGGGAAGAGGGAAGAAGAGGGCTCACGTGCGCCCCAGGGAGAGAGCAGCTCTGGCAACGAGAATGGAGGGTGCAGGGTTGCTCTGCCCTGGAAATCTTTCCAGGAAAGGACCCAAAGGTTAGGGTGCACCTGCTGTACCTGATTTCAGAAAGTTACAATAAAGCATATCATAAATACGGGGACACCCAACAAAGTTCTCAAGTATCCCGGGACCACTGCATGGATACTATTTATTTATTTTTGCGGTACTGGGGACAGAACCCAGGGGCATTCTACCTCCGAGCTACACCCCCAGCCCTATTTTATTTTTTATTTGGAAACAGGGTCTTGCTAAGTTGCTGAGAGACTTGCTAAGTTGCCGAGGCTGGTCTCGAACCTGCAATCCTTCTGTCTCAGTCTCCCAAGTACTGGGATGATGGGCGCGCACCACCACATCCGCTCTACCTCTTATTTTTCAAGTATCTTATCCATCTTCATCCTCTGAGTCTGCTCCATCCTGTGGGTCTCTGCTGATGATACCTCCAGCGTGTGCACTCGCCCCTGGCGGAGGCCTCAGGGGCAGACGCTGATGTCAGGGCCACAGCATGGTGTGCCAGCATGCTGGGGCAATGGGCTGTGGGCGTACAGTTCCATACCTGAGGGAGGCTTCAGCCCAGCCGCAGCTGGGAGATGCAGTGACCCGGCGGGCCTCCAGTGTCATCAACGAAGCCGATTCCCACCTGAATGCGGGAAAGATGTGCACCTCACCGCGGGACCGGCCGTCCCCATTAGTGGGAGAGGAGCGGGGAGTGGCGGTAACTGACAATCGCTAGGTAGGGCAGTGGCCCCTGTGCCAACTCATTCACAACACCTGTCATCACGTCCTGTCAGCAGAGCGCTCACTTATGATTTAATTTATGCCTCTTGTGTCATAAGCCAGCACAGGCTGTTTTTAAGCCATCACGAAGACTCTTTTGTTGACGAGCGCATTTCTCTCGGCAGATGTGTGGGTGGACTGTTGGGGAGGCTCGCTGACAGCCTCCTACCCCTGGTCTCGGGACAGAGGTGGGCGGTGGCAACCCCAGGCTGGAAAGTTAACAGCAGTGCAGGGAAGGACAAGGGCCACCTCTGGTTTGGGGCGTCCACCGCCATGCCGCCAGCCACGGTGAGGCCACAGGAAGCCGGTGGCAGATGCTGACGGTCCGTGGAGCTTCCAGCCCTGCCTTCCTCCCTCAGCTGTCTGAATATGAATTTCTGTATTGTGCTCAGGGCCAGATTCTCACCACGTCTTGGGCTCGAGTGGTGGCTGTAAATAATCCCGTGCTGATGTGCGTGGAGATGTCAGTGCATAATTGATCTTTTGAGAAACGCCGGCGATGGAAGCGCGTGATTTACCTTTGACAGCCGGCGCTCACACTCGAAATGCAAAGCAGGAGGCTGCGCGTCCTTCCATCTCCACGCGCCGTATCTCACAGAGGTTAACGGAACGAGAGTGTTGGAATATCACGGCTTTATGGTTCCAAACCAAGAGCACACTTTCTGCGTTTGAATTCATTTCCTGGTTTTCACACGGACCAATTTCCTGCTTTATGTAAATTTTGTTTTGTTTTGTCCGATGTTGAAGTCAAAGAACAGCGGTATACCTCTGACGGTCACGTAATGTCGCGAGGGCCATAAGGCAGTGCACTCCGTTCTCTTAGAATATACTAGAAGTTTGCGAATGAGGAGAGAAGAGAACTCAGAAAATGATCGACTTGCTAGGCGTGGTGGCGCATGCTTGTCATCCCAGTACTTGGGAAGCTGAGACCAGAGGATCGTGGGTTCATGACTAGCCTCAGCTACTTAGTGAGGCCCTCCGCAACTTAGTGAGACCCTGTTTCAAAATAAAGAATAAAAAATAGGGCTGGGGGTGTAGCTCGGAGATAGAATGCCCCTGAGTTCAATCCCCAGTACTGCCAAAAAAAAAAAAAAAAAGAACGAAAATGATTGACTTATCTCATGCCTTGAAGTTGTTGTGGTTGATTCCTAGGGCTGTTTTAGCAAGGTGCTAGAAACTTCAGAGCTTAAAACACACACACACACACACGCACACACAATTATGGCTTGCAGTTCTGCCTGCCCGAAGGCTGAAATGCATCTCACTGGGCTCTAAGCGGAGTGTCAGCGGGCTGTGTTCCTCCTGGAGGTCCTGCGGGAGGCTCCAGGGTCCACCTTGCCCAGCTTCCAGAAGCTTCTTCCTTAGACAGATGGCCCCTTCCTCCATTTCAAAGCCAACACTGCTTAGCGAGACCCTGTTTCAAAATAAAAAGGGCTGAGGGTGTAGCTCAGGGTATAGAATGCCCCTAAATTCAATCCCTAACACCAAAAACCTCAAAAGCCGACACCATCGCCTCCCTGAAGCTCCTTCTGTGGCTGCCTCCCTTCCTTTGCCTCTCCTCGGCCACCCGCCTCCCTTTTCCGCTTTTAAGCACCCTAGGGCTACGGGGCTCGCGCCCATAATCCAGGACCATCTCTTCGTTTTAAAGTTGGCCGATTAGCAAACTTGATTCCACTTGCAAGTTTGATTTCCCTTTTGCTGTGCCAGGTGACACGGGGATCAGAACACGGACATCTTTGAGGAGGGGTGCATTATTCTGTCCGCCACAGCCATATTTTCAATTAACGGGATCTTAACACATGCTGGCCAAATGGATGCTAAGGAAGGACCACACATCCCCCCACCCCAAAATGTTTCCATATTTTGCTTTCACCCCTTGTCGTGGAGGGAGATGCTTCAACCACAAGTTACGACATGATAACCACAATGACCACCGAATCCTGAATGTGTTCCCGTGCCAGGCTGTGGGCCCTGGGCTGTCCTGGGCCCGATCTCCTTCCCCGGGTCACCTCACCACGAGGGTGACCCGCTCCTGCTTGGGAGATTGAGAAATCTGCATAGCCACAGCCAGACAGCGTGCGGCTGCCTGCTGCTCCCGCATGCGCACTCACTCTTCCCGCTGACCGTGCGGTCTGTCCCATCCCCTAAAAAATGAACCCCTCGGGCAGGTCATAGTGAGGTGGAGTACCCAATACTCACTAAGAGCTGGTCTTTTATTTTTTTTTATTTTTTTTTATTTTTTTTTTTGCGGAACTCAGGATTGAACCCAGGGGCATTCTACCTCCGAGCTATACCTCCAGCCCTATTTTTTTATTCTTTATTTTGAAACAGGGTCTCACTAAGTTGCTGAGAGCCTCACTAAGTAGCTGAGACTGGCCATGAACCTGCGATCCTCCTGTCTCAGCCTCCCAAGTACTGGGATGACAAGCGTGCACCACCACGCCCAACTCAGTCTTTTATTTTTGATTGATTAATTGATTGATTGGTACTGGGGAGCTACACCCCAGCCCTATTTAATTAATTAATTAGTTAATTAATTAATTAATTTGAGTATTCGAGGTTGAACCCAGGGGCATTCTACCTCTGATTTATACCCCCAGCACTTTATATATATATTTTTATTTGGAAATAGGCTCTCACTAAGTTGTTCAGAGTCTCATGAAATTGCTGGGGTTGTCCTTGAGCCTGCAATCCTCCTGTCTCAGCCTCCCAAGTACTGGGATTACAGGCATGCACCACCATGCCTGGCTTATTATTTATTTTGAAACAGGGCCTAGCTAAATGATGTCATGCTGGCCTTAAACCTGCAATCCTCCTGTCTCAGCCTCCTAAGTACTGGAATTTCAGATATGTGCCACTATGCCTGGCTAAGATCTGGTGTGTGTGTGTGTGTGTGTGTGTGTGTGTGTGTGTGTGTTACTGGGGATTGAACCCAGGGGCATTCTGCCTCTGAGCTACACCCCCAGCCCTACTTAATTTTTTATTTGGAAACAGGTTCCCACTATGTTGTAGAGGGCCTCACTAAGTTGCTGAGGCTGGCTGTGAACCTGCGATCCTCCTGTCTACGCCTCCCAAGTACTAGTATTACAGGTGTCCGCTACCATGCCTGCTAGATCTGGTCTTTTAAATAAAAAGGGAAAGAAATCTGAGGCTGAGGACTGAAACACAGCATTGAACCCTCATTGTTTGTCACCAGGTCTCCCTAAATGAGTTTGTTTGCTTTTTCTTCATTTCTCTCCAGAGAGCGTCTGTTTCCAATTATCGGTGGCCATTCTGACCACGAGGCCGACTGTATCAGTTTCAGACAGATTATAATTCTTCAATGATGGCATTTGCCATGAGTGTCATCAAGAGGAATCAACAAAAAACTACACTGAGCAGACAAGTCAATCCTTTATTTCCAAGAAGGCTCTTTAAAATGGTGATGCATAGCCAGGCGTGATCGTGCACACCTGTAATCCTAGTACTTGGGAGGCTGAGACAGGAGGATCGCAGGTTTAAGGACAGCCTCAGCAAGTAGTGAGACTCTCATCAGCCTAGCGAGACCCTGTTTCAAAATAAAAGATAAAATAGGGCTGGGAGTACAACTTGGAGGTAGAATGCCCCAGGGCTCAATCCCCAGTACCACAAAATAAATAAATAAATAAATAAATAAATAATAAATAAATAAATAAATAGGTGAGGCATGTTGTCGACACCCAGAGAGTCATTTTCCATTTCAAACTGGCCAACTCTTAATTTCCTACTTTTCTTTTTTGCCAACCCGGGGACATCCTTTGGAAGTGAAGACTGTCCTTCATCCCAGCTCGGGCAGGTTGCAGGAACATCATCAATCTCCTCTTTCCAGGGAGTACTTTGCACCAGGTATCCAAGTGGAAAGCTGAGTCCACTTTCACAGGCCGGAAGACCAGCTCCAGGCAGGAGAGGGCCCTGCGGTGGGACCATCTGGCTGCGAGGTCAAGTTTCGGAACACCCTTCTTCAATGCGAGAGGGCTCAGTGTTTATATCTATCACTTTCAATGTTACGAAGGAAGATATTCATGATCTCCATGGACATTTTTTTTTTTTTGCAGTACTGGGGATGGAAGCCAGTGGCATTCTATCTCTGAGCTACACCCCCAGCCCTATTTTTTAGGAGGAGGAGGAAGAGGAGGAAGAGGAGGAAAGTAAATAACACATACCAAGACTTAGATTTCCAAGTTGGTCATTAATGTCATACCTGTGAGCCCCGGACAAGCCTTGCAGATGGAACAGCACGGTACCATTCTGTATTTTGATCATGTCTACTTAACTGCTGCATTGACACGATTGGTCCCAGCGGGCTGGTAGGGGACACTCAGTTACCACTTTTTTGAAATCCTCCAGCACTGCTAGATCTGCCCGAAATCTGATTTCACTTCTTAAAACACGCGTTCCAAACATGAGCTGAGATTTTTTAAAATGCGCATAAATATTTGCAATCAGCATCGCTTGGGCTCCAAAGATAAACAGTCATAAAACAATATTGTGACCACATTTTCCCCTCCCGCTAAACAACTTCCTTGGAGGGGGAAAGGTTAGACTAATCAGAAGTAAATTAACTACAGCTGTAGCCAAACTAGGTTTTTTTTGTTTTGTTTTGTTTTTTAGAAAATGGACTGTGAGATTTGGCCTTGAGTCCTCACTGCCGGCTGGGGTGAGCCGCTGTCCAGGTGTGGCTCTCCTTACGACAGGTAACACTATTCTCTCTGGGTACCCGGCAAGGCCGGGTGCTCCCACAGCAAGGACGCCCGCCGGGCTCACAGCCGGCCCTGTGTTCTGCTGACAGTCTTGTGATGGGTTCCGAGCCGGATGTTAATTCAGGGTATGCCTGTTTAGCAATGTTATTTTTTAAAAAAACAGCTTATTGTTTTAATTTGCGCAGCGAGAAGCTTCCAAGCCTTTCGCTCTCCTGCCAAGAGAAATTTAGCTCCCAGATTTATTAAGTTGTCGTCTAGTTCATTGGGAGAGCTTGGTCCACACGACATGGGAAGGGAGGCACCCCACGGGCAGGTGGTCTCTGCTAGCCTTGGACTCCGCTGGGTTTCCTGGTGGACTTTGTCTGCAGCCTCAGCCTTATGCTGTGGGCCTCCCAGCCCATCTTTCTTTCTTTATTTTTTTTTTTATTTTGTGGTACTGGGGATTGAACACAGGAGAATTGTACCTCCAAGCTACACCCCCAGTTTTTATTTTGAAACAGGGTCTTGCTAAGATGATGAGAGTCTCACTACTGGAATTACAGGCATGCGCCACCACACCCAGCTTGTTCTTTCTTTTTCTTTTTCTTTCTTTCTTTTTTTTTTCCTTTGGTTTTGTACTGGGGGTTGAACCCAGGAACATTCTACATTTGATTGACACACCCTCAGCCATTTTTACTTTTTGTTTTGAAACAGGGTCTCACTAGGTTGCTATGTTGCTGAGGCTGTCCTCAGACCTGTGATCCTCCTGTCTCAGCCTCCAAAGTACTGGGATGACAGGTGTGCACCACCACGCCCAGCTTCCCAGCCCATCTTAGCAGCCTGGTTAGTGGCTGCTCGCTTCCAGGGTCAAGATTAAATTGAGGCGATGAGCTGGGCGTGGTGGCCCACGTTTGTAATCCCAGTACTTGGGAGGCTGAGAGGAGGATCGCAGGTTCGTGGCCAGCCTCAGCTACTTAGAGAGGCCTTCCACAACTTAGTGAGACCCTGTTTCAAAATAAAGAATAAAAAATAGGGCTGGGGGTGTATCTCAGAGGTAGAATGCCCCTGGGTCCAATCCCCAGTAGTACAAAAAAATTGTTTTAATTGAGGGGATGCACCTGATCATTCATTCATTCAACAAACATTTGCCCAGTGTCTACAGAGGCCAGCATACAGTCCTGTGCGCTAGAGGCACAAGATAGCAATGACCTTCTTGTTGGATGCAGGGGGGAAGGTGGGCAGTGGACAATGCACCGTGTGTGTGTGTGTGTGTGTGTGTGTGTGTGTGTTTTCGCGCACATGTGTGTGCTCAGGCGCCCGAAGGCTATGAAGAAAAACGAAGGTGGTACAGAGTTCGCAGAGCGGAGGGCGTGGCGCCCTTTCACGGTTCGCTGCTGGGCTGTGACAGTCCCTTTGCTTAAGCTTTATGCACTGGGTCTCGTATTTCAGGCCCAGGCGGCCCCAGGTCTTGCAGAGTTTCAGAGTTTGGATTCGGGAGCCGGGCAGTGGGTTCAAACCCACTCCCCACTCGTGAGCAGCGGGGTCCTTTGTTTTCTCAACTATAAAACCAGGTGAGCAAACACATCTGCCGCGCGGGTCGCAGTCAACACGGATGGCAGGGAGGGGCCCTCGCGGCTGGGGTGGGACAGGGCCCCGCGCTTGCTGTTGGCGGCTGTTCCGACCCGTGGCTCTAGGCGTTGCTTTCAATACGGCCTGACACTTAAGAAGGCAGGGGCCCGCGATCCTCTCGCCCACTGCAGGTGTTCAGGAACTTTCCGGTGTCGCCCAGCGATGCCACCGTGGGCGTATCCCTGTCTGTCCACACGCACAGGTCCTCTCATCGCTGGGGTCCCCAAAGTGACCCCTCTCGCTTCCAGTGGCTGTGTCCAGAATGCACGGGGGCAGGGGGTGCCCACCTCCTACAGCCCCTGGGCACCCAATGTCACCGGCCTGTTAAACGTGGGCCACTCCGGAAACCCGCCCACACCCTGCAGGCCTCCGCATTTCACAGGCCTCCGGTGAGAACCAGTGTTTTCCTTACTACATCTGACGCTTGGCGTTTCTGCGCTGGTGAATTAGTTGCCTGTTGAGAGCCTTCAACTCGTCCCCACGATCGCCCTCCCGCCTTTACACTAAGCATCTCTTTTCATGATGAAAACGCCCAGTGCACCAAGCCAACTTGTCATTCAAAGAAGTATCAACCCATCACTGACATTTGCGAAGCGCTGTCTCTGTGCCAGGGATCGGGGTAAGACATCCCGTGAATGCAACATCACATTTTTGCTAAATAAGATAGACGTCATTATATGCCCATATAAGGAAGCACCAGCACAGAGAGGCTTACCCACTTACACAAGGGCACACAGCTAGGAATTGCAGGACCGGAGCTGGAATTCAGGCGAGTCTGGCCTTACCACAGTCACTCCATTAACTGTCTCTCCAGAGCTGTCCCTGTGCTCTGGCGCCTAGTGCTTGGGCTTCCTGTCATGAACTGGACCTACCACGTAGGAAGATAAAAGGAAAGACCAGCATTTTCCTCCCTCTTTATTATTATTATTATTATTATTATTTATCATTATTATTATTTTGGTGGTACTGAGGATTGAACCCAGGGACATTCTACCTTTGAGCTACACCCCCAGCCCTTTTTTTTTGAGGTAATGGGTATTGAACCCAGGAACATTCTACCTCCAAGCTACACCCCCAGCCCTAATTTTTATTATTTATATTGAAACAGGGTCTCACTAAGTTGCGGAGGCCTCACTAAATAGCTGAGGCTGGCCGCGAACCTGCGATCCTCCTGTCTCAGCCTCCCAAGTACTGGGATGACAAGCGTGCGCCACCACACGCGACCCTTTTTATTTTTTATTTTGAAACAGCATCTCACTAGGTTGCTGAGGGTCTCGCTACATTATTGAGGCTGTCCTCGAACCTGTGATCCTCTTGTCTCAGCCTCCCAAGTCCTGGGATTACAGGCGTGCGCCACCACGCCTGGCTCTTCTTTACTTTCCTTTTTTCTTTGTCTGCCTAAATAAATACCTCCTTGGGCAATCTAAAGCACACTAACAACAGCCGCCTTGTAGACGTGGCTGTTTAAACGTGCGGGCTCCTTGCTGGGTGGCCTTAGCAAACTCCCTCGGGAAACACAGCCTCTCGCGGATCCTTTTTTGGGGGGAGGCGGCTTTGCTTTTTCTGGTTTTCAAACCATAGCTCTCCGCCTGGTTGGCCCACGGAGAAGCTCTGCTGTCTTCTTGCAGAGAGAGGGACCTGGAGGTGAAGGCAAATATTGGTTTACTGCTCTCACTGTTGAAGTTGAAATGCGGGCGTTTTATTTGAAAAGAATAATAAGACGTAGCTTAGGAGAATCGAGCACTTTCGGAGGCTGGTCCTGCACCATGCACCGGATCAGGCGCTTCATTGCATTGTCTTACTGACTCCACAAAACCCCAGGAGAGGGATTCAGTCATTATTGCTCCCATTGCATTTTATTTTTTATTATTTATTTATTTATTCTTTTTTTGCGGTACCGGGGATTGAACCCAGGGGCATTCTGCCTCCGCGCTACACCCCCGGCCCTATTTTTTATTCTTTATTTTTGAAACAGGGTCTCACGAAGTTGCGGAGGGCCTCACTAAGTAGCTGAGGCTGGCCGCGAACCCGGATCCTCCAGTCTCTGCCTCCCAAGTACTGGGATTACAAGAGTGCACCACCATGCCCAGCTATTTATGTATTTATTTATTTATTTAGACACTTCCTCGGAAAGGCGCCTCGAGGGAGGAACCCCAGAGTGCAAAGACGAGGCTGAGGAAAGCGCGTGCACAGAGGGGACACTGAGGCCGCACCTGGGCAGCAGCGCTGTCCTGGGCTTCCTGTTGGAAGTCACAGTGTAGAAGACAGACTTGGCTGGCCTGGATCATGGTACCCCAAAAGATGTCCACACCCTGACCCCGTGAATGTGGCCTCACTTGGCCAAAGGGCCTTTGCAGATGCGATTGAGGGTCTCGAGAGAGGGGGTGCCCTGGGTCATACGGCCGGGCCCGATGTCACCGCAAGTGTTCCCTTCACGCTGGCCCTGCATCACAGCACTGCGAGGGACACACCATCTGCGCCCCATTTCACTAGTCAGAGTTGAGGGGTGAACGCACACACCCACGTGCAAGGGCAAGTGAGCAGCGTGGTCAGGAGTCACACGCAGATGAGCTGTTTCCAAAACCCAAATTGAGACTCTGAATGGACACCATGGGGTGAAAATTTTTTTTTTTTTTTTGCGGTACTGGGGATTGAACCCAGAGGCATTCCTCCGCGCTACACCCCCAGCCTTATTTTTTATTCTTTATTTTGAAACAGGGTCTCACTAAGTTGTGGAGGGCCTCACTAAGTAGCTGAGGCTGGCTGTGAACCCAGATCCTCCGGTCTCAGCCTCCCAAGTACTGGGATGACAAGCGTGCACCACCATGCGCAGCAGGGCGAGACATTTAAACAGCAATGGCCCTGGGGAAACTCAGGCTGTTACCGCCCTTCCTTCCTTCCTTCCTTCCTTCCTTCCTTCCTTCCTTATTCCCTCCCTCCCTCCCTCCCTTCCTTTGTAGCTTTTGCCTCTGTGTGTTTGTGTGTGTGTGTGGTACTGGGGATTGAACCCAGGGGCCTTCTATCTCTGGGCTACATCCCAGCCCTATTTTATTTTTTATTTGGAAACAGGGTCTTGCTAATTGCTGAGGCTGGCTTCAAACCTGTGATCCTCCTGTCTCAGCCTCCCAAGTACTGGGGTTACAGGCGTGTACCACCAGGCCCGGCTCAGCTTTGGCCTTTGAGAGCGCTGGTACAAAAGGGAATGAGATTCCAGACGCTTCTGCCGTGTGCTGATTGGGATGCACGCCACTTGACCATCTCTGAAGTCTATCGAGTGAAAACAAGAAGGAATTTCCAGAAAATAGCTCCTGAAAGAATTCTACATGCCCAGGCTGGACAGGGCCTTAATTCCTGACCCTAGAGACTACAAAGCTCCTGCGTTCTCAGAGTCAGGCAGAGACCCCGGGAGACCACAGGCATTCAGGAAATGTTTGTTGAATGAATGAATGAACAACCCCCCCTTTCCGCCTCGCTGAAATTCTCCTTCCAGGGGCACTGGCTCGCTGTCAGCCCCCAGGACGCGAAGAAAAGGAGTTGAGCAATCCTCGCATTGGAAAACTGACTCTGATTCTGGGGAAACGTCAGTTTTCTTTTTCACTTTGATCCTGTATCTATGCTGGCAAGAGTTCGGGAACAGTCTTCTCCAGCGTGTCTGGGCTTTTCTTGAGAACTCTTTTGAAAGGGCCAACGAATAAGCACTGGTCCGTGGGTCTGTCCGCCCTGCCCTGGCTCCTTTGGGGCGTTCAGAGGGGGGGCACACCACTGGGGAAAATGGCTCCTTTGTCCAGGCTGCAGAAGGAACGAGTCTCCGGGGAAACAATGCGGGTGTTGCTTTTTCTTTTCTTTTTTATTTTTAACTTTATTAATAGATCCTCCGAGGATGGAGGGAATTTTAGGAAAGGCTAGTCTCAAACCTGTGATCCTCCTGTCCCAGCCTCCCAAGTACTGGGATTACAGGCGTGCGCCACCATGCCCGGCTGGAATTCTACCTTTTTAAAATAGAATCTTTTTTTTTTTCGGTACTGGGGATTGAACCCAGAGGCATTCTACCTCTGAGCTACACCCCAGCCCTATTTTTTTTTTATTCCTTATTTTGAAACAGGGTCTCACTAAGCTGTGGAGGGCCTAAGTAGCTGAGGCTGGCCGCGAACCCGGATCCTCCTGTCTCAGCCTCCCAAGTACTGGGATTACAAGCATGTGCCACCATGCCCGACTTAAAATAGAATCTTATCTGTTGGTTTATTGGGGTCTTGGGCCAGCGGCTAGCACACAGTGGGACCTCAAAGCTGCTGCAGGATGGAGGCCTCTAAGTCAACGAGGGGCCGGTTCTCTGGGTTGCTTTTGGTATTCTGCGCCTGTCCTCAGCCTTAGGACCACAGAGGCTTGTTTCAGAATGGAGGGGCCATCTCAAAGCCCCGGAGGGACCCTCTCTGTGTCCATCACTCAGAACTACAAGCTCCTGCAGCGGCCGCCCCTGAACCTGGCCTCCTTGAACCCCGCCTGCTGGCACCTCTCCTGCCTTACCCCCGTCCCAACCCTGTGTCTGAGGAACAGAGAGGAGGCCGGGGTGGCTGGAGTGACGGGGACCTGGCGAGGGAGGTCAGAGCCATGGGGAGGGGAGGCGGAGGGGTCACAAAGGGTTCCCTAGGTCACGTTGAAGGCCTGGCTTATTTCAAGGGTGATACAAAGCCATTTAAGATATTAAGATAAGCCGGGCATGGGGGACCAGGCCTGTCATCCTAGTACTTGGGAGGCTGAGACAGGAGAATGTCAGGGGCCAAGCCAGTCTCAGCAATTTAGTGAGACTCTCAACAACTTAGCGAGACCCTGCTTCAAAATAAAAAGGGCTGGGGATATAGCTCAGAGGTAGAATGCCCCTGGGTTTAATCCCCAGTACCAAAAAATAAATAAATGAAAGTACACACAGATAGATAGATAGATGATAGATAGATGATAGATAGATAGGTAGATAGATAGATAGATGATAGATAGATGATAGATAGATGATAGATAGATAGATAGATAGATGATAGATAGATGATAGATAGATAGATAGATAGATAGATGATAGATAGATAGATGATAGATAGATAGATAGATAGATGATAGATAGATAGATGATAGATAGATGATAGATAGATAGATAGATAGATAGATGATAGGTAGATAGATAGATAGATAGATAGATAGATAGATAGATAGATAATAGATAGATATGGAGTAATGACGAGATCCCATTTCTGTTTATTTATCTATTTATTTATTTATTCATTTATTTTTGGTACTGGGGATTGAACCCAGGGGTGTTCTACCTCCAAGCTACACACCCAGCCCTATTTTATTTTTATTTTGAAAAGGGGTCTCACTAGGCTGATGAGAGTCTCACTATTTGCTGAGGCTGACCTCAAACCTGAGATCCTCCTGTCTCAGCTTCCCAAGTACTGGGATGACAAGCGTGCGCCACCACACCCGGCTCCATCCAGCCCTTTAACATGCACACCCTCCTTAGTTTCTCTCTTGGTCACTTTCTCAGTGACCCAAACACCTGGATGATAGAATGACAAGGAATTGGGGTTTATATTCCTACTTCTAATGGGGTTGCCAAATTAAACACAGGACCTCCCCCCATTTAAATTTGAATTTCGAATCATGATTTTTTTTAGGATAAGTCTATCCCAAATATGCATGGGACAGACTTATAATAAAAAAAATCTTTCTTGTTTGTCGGAACTTCAAATTTAACTGGACACTCTGTATTTTTTATTTGCTAAATCGGATGGACCCCATCCCCCAGTAATGTGGGAATATCTCCTTCTTATGTGCGTTTCTTCCCAGAAGGAAATTCTAAAAACAATCACCAAGAATCTTTTTCTCTTTAGAAACTAAAGTGGCTTTTTTCTTTTCTTTCTTTCTTTTTTTTTTTTTTGGTACTGGGGATTGAACTCAGGGGCATTCTACTTCTGAGCTACACCCCCAGCCCTATTTTATTCATTTTGAAATAGGTCTTGCCAAGTTGCTGAGGCTGACCTCAAGCCTGTGGTCCTTCTGTTTCAGCCTCCCAAGTACTGGGTCTTTTAAAAGTGGCTTTTAACTCAGTCTCTCTCCTCTCCTGTCCCCTGTCTCCTCCTCCTCCTCCCCTCCTCCTCCTCCCCCTCCTCCCTCTCCTTCTCCCTCTCTCTTTCTTTCTTTCTTTCTCTCTCTCTCTCTCTCTCTCTCTCTCTCTCTGTATGGGGATTGAACCCAGAGACACTCGACCTCCAAGATACATCCCCCCAGCCCTTTTTTTATTATTCGTTTTTTGAAGAAGTTGCTGATGCTGGTTTTGAACCTGCGATCCTCCTGTCTCAGCCTCCCAAATTCTGGGATTATAGGAGTGCACCACCAAGCCCGGTTGAACTTGTTTTCTCCGGGGCAGGTTGGAACCTTCTTGCGGCCCCGCCTGCCTCCCTTCATTCCCGCACCTGAGAAATCAGCTTGGGCGAGGGCTGTGGGCTGTGGGAACCGGGGTCCACAGACCTCTTGATCAAAACAAACAACTCCCCGCAGGAGCCTGGGTTTTCTTTCTGTTTGCCGCACCTCTGCTTAAAGGAAGGCTGTGAGGATACACGACACACTCGCTATTCTTGTCATTTTTGCTCTATTTGATGCCTAATGATGTGCTGCTTATAAGTGGCCTTAGAACACATTCCTTGTCAATCACGAGTGCCCGGAGGCACGAGCAACCTTGCTCAGCCCTCAAAAGTAATTAAAGACAATCAACCAAAAACGCAAGGGGTCCGGGAGGCCCGGATTCCAAACTCCACCCACATGCGGCAGGAGCCCGGGTCCTAGGGACCAGCTATTTCCACTTAACTCTTCCTTGCACGGTGGCGGTGGTGCCGCTCAAACCCACCAGAGCTTGCGGATGTAAACACCTGAGGACTTCATCAAAGAACTAATGGAGGGCTTCCTTCCAAGGGAGGGACACCTGTAATCCCAGGACATGGGAGGCTGAGACAGGGGGATGGCAGGTTTGAGACCAGCCTCAGCAATTTAGTGAGACCCTGTTTCAAAATAAAAACTAAAAAGGGCTGGGGGTGTAGCCCCGGGTAGAATGCCCCTTCGTTCAATACCCAGTATCAAAAAAATAATAATAAATAAAGAGCTGGGCATGATGGTGCACGCCTGTAATCCCAGTACTTGGGAGGCTGAGGCAGGAGGATCGCTTGTTCGCAGCCAGCCTCAGCTACTTAGTTGAGACCCTGTTTTAAACTAAAAAATAAAATAGGGGTGGGGATAGAATGCTCCTGGGGTTCAATCTCGAGTACCATCACCAAAAAAAAACCCTCCCACCTTGAACCCCAGAAGACTTGGCTATGTGCAGAGAACTGATTTCTATTTCTTCAAAAAGACATACCAGCACCAAGGAAAAGGAGATGAAAATAAGAATGTAAACTTTTTCTTACACCAACACAAACGGCATTTTTCTAAAGCGACAGCAAGTGACATTAGACCCAGCTACTCTTGTTGCAGGTGCTTAACACTACTTTTTATGACATTAAAGTCTACAAATTTCTCAAATACAGAATAACATTCCGCACTCGGGTCCATATCCAACACCGAGAATAATTTTCCTCCAGGGCGGAAAGAGCTGGGGATCCTGAGAAGGCTTTTGGGTGAGAATCGTGGATACTTAGAAAACTGTGATGGTTGTATCGGTAGCAAACCGCTGGGTAGAGCGCGACTGGGAAATAGAGCGGCCGTCCCTCGCCCCCCACCCCGAGGGCGGGTGCATTTTAAAGGAAGCCGCTGCAGGAGGGATGCTCAGGAACACAAAGGGCTGCGAGGTCTCTTCTGCAGGTTAAGGAGCTGAAATGCCCGCGTCCCTCGGAGATGGAGATCGGAGAGTTTTTCTCTGTGGTTCACTAGCCGCTCGGGGTAAAGGCGAGGGATAGGGGGACTGTCCCGGTGAAGGCAGAGTCCTGCTCTCATCTCTTTGCCTATGCAAAAGGGACCCGAAGTTTTTTCCCATTTCCAGTGCGGCCTGCCTGCTTGTTACTGGTGTGTGTGGAGGGGGGGGGAGCTGCAGGAGGTTTTGGATGGGGTCTGGGAATGTGGGATCCAGGCGCCTTCTGTAGTTAAATACACCCAAGCAAGTGCATCAGCCCAGGGGTCCCGTCCTGGGTTCCACCTCTCAAAGTTGGGTTCCCAGGGAACCCTTGGTCCGCAGGTAAAATAACTTTTGGTGGCAGAGTGATGACAACCAAAGGGAGGGCTGCACCCCAGGCCAGGGCCCGGCCCTCCCCCATTCACGCAGTGTAAACACTACCCACCCAGGGGTCCCCTTCCCTCTCTGGCAGAAAAACTCCCGCGGGCAGACCTTCCCTGGGATTCCCTACTCCTGACTCAGCGGGGGCTGGGAGCCCCTCAGTCTAGCTCCCCGGGGAGACTGGGTTCCAACCCAAGCTCACAAAGGCTGCTGGGCCGTCAAAATCCCCCTTCCACTTTTTCACAGACTGACTAACAAAACGACCACCAACACCTCGAGGGAGCACTGAATGGGAAAGGGAAAGGGTGTGGGAGACGCGCTCTCAAAGTCGATTTGGGGGAGCGCGGATTGAAAGGCAGGTTGACATCAGCCAACAGGACCGGCTATCCGCTGCTGGGAATTTAGAGAGGCAGATCCACTTCCGGGAACGCCATCTGCAACCCCAAGACTGAGCGCGAGCTACCTGTCCACTAGCGAGCGATTGCTTCAACTGCGGCTCGTTCCTAGAAAGGAATGAATACCCAGTCCCAGGCTGCGAGAGAAAAGAGAGGGATGCGGGATGTGTGCGTTCTGTTAACTTACTACAGAGAAGCGCGAGAGGCACCTAGAGCCTTGTTCGAGGAAGCAGAGGATAACTCAGCAGGGAGGTACCAGAAAATGATGGGGATGGCTGCCCGAGGGAGAACAGTTCAGAACTGGGCCAGGCAGGGGGAGAGAGGGTGGAGGAGGAAGTTTTCACTGTGGGGTTTTTCTTTTTTTGGAGGGGGGCATTTATTGTTTTATTAGAATAGAACTTTTAAGTGCTTACATGCCACTCAATTTCACTTTGGTTTTCTGTCTGGAGTTGACTTTATTCCGCAGACGCGCCGCCCTTTGGACATTGCTGCCTACGTGGCAGTGGTCCAAAGCAGGGGCTGCCTGGTATTACATACACCTGTGCCCATTTCATCAGCTTGGCGATGACGTCATAGGCCGGGCAGAGTGTTGTTGCAAAAGGGGCTCTGGAACTTCCAGGCCACCTGGGCTCAGCTCGGCTGTGGAAGGGCTCAACGCCAGGGAAGCCATTAGAGGCAAAAGTATTTTCTTTCTTTTTTTTTTTTTTTTTTTTGCAGTACTGGGGATTGAACCCAGGGGCATTCTACCTCCAAGCTACACCCCCCCGGCCCTATTTTTTTTATTCTTTATTTTGAAACAGGGTCTCAGCAAGTTGCAGAGGGCCTCACTAAGTAGCTGAGGCTGGCCGCGAACCTGCGATCCTCCGGTCTCAGCCTCCCAAGTACTGGGATCACAAGCGTGTGCCACCACGCCCGGCTTGGCAAAAGTATTTTCTAACAACAACAAAAAAAGGACTTCCCTAAATGAAGACAAGAGCAGGTAAAATAAGATCAGAGACCTCCTTCCTCTGGAGTGCACACACACACACACACACACACACACACACACACTTTCTTCTAGGACGAAGTCTCTGGGTTGAAAGGATGAGAGCTAGCTAGCCGGGCGTGGCAGTGCACGCTTGTAATCCCAGTACTTGGGAGGCTGAGACCAGAGGATCCGGGTTCACGGCCAGCCTCAGCTACTAGTGAGGCCCTCCGCAACTTAGCAAGACCGGGTTTCAAAATAAAGAACAAAAAATAGGGCAAGGGGTATAGCTCGGAGGTAGAAGCCCCTGGGTTCAATCCCCAGTACCACAAAAAAAAAAAGGATGAAGGATGAGAGCTTAAGAGTCTGCTGCATTCAGGGGCATTCATTCATTCATTCATTCATTCATTCACTGGTACCAGGGATTGAACCCAGGGGCATTCTACCTCCAAGCTACACCCCCCCACACACACCCTTTATATTTTTTTATTTTCAAACAGGGTCTCACTAGGTTGATGAGGGTCTCACTACTTGCTGAGACTGTCCTTGAACCTGCGATCCTCCTGTCTCAGCCTCCCAAGTACTGGGATTACAAGTGTACACCACCACGCCCAGCAGCAACATTACTTTTAAGGGGAAAAATGGAAACAACCTACCTATCTATCAGCAGCGGATTAAGTATATAAGGATAAATCCATGCTTCCAAACACTAGGCAACCATTCTGAGGAGATGTTTTACTGATATAAAATAATTAAATAACACATATTCTTTGATTCCTCTAATATAAAAAAGGGCCATGTATGAACTCACAATATACGGCATGTATACATATATAAAATCCTACAGGAGAGACGCACACACACAGGCCCGGGATGAAGATGGAAGGATGATGAGTTTCCTTTTATTCTACAGTAGGTCTAAGTGTTCTAGAATGGAAAGTATTAGCTTCAGAAACAGAGTGAGCCGGGCGTGGTGGTGCACACTTGTCATCCCAGTACTTGGGAGGCTGAGACAGGAGGATCACAGGTTCACGGCCAGCCTCAGCTACTTAGTGAGGCCTCCACAACTTAGTGAGACCCTGTTTCAAAATAAAAAATAAAAAATAGGGCTGGGGGTGGAGCTCAGAGGTAGAATGCCCCTGATTTCCATCCCCAGTACCGCCAAAAAACAAAAAAAGTTTGTGCTTTTGTGTGTGTGCGTGTGTGTGCGGTACTGGGCATTGAACCCAGGGGCATTCTATCTCCAAACTATATCCCTAGTCCTACTTTTTTTTAAATTTTGAAACAGGGTCTCGATAGGTTGGTGAGTCTCACTACTTGCTGAGACGGTCCTTGAACCTTAGTGAGGCCCTCCGCAACTTAGTGAGACCCTATTTCAAAATAAAGAATAAAAAATAGGATTGGTGCCGGGCGTGGTGGCACACACTTGTAATCCCAGTATTTGGGAGGCGGAGACCGGAGGATCCGGGTTCGCAGCCAGCCTCAGCTGCTTAGTGAGGCCCGCCGCAACTTAGTGAGACCCTGTTTCAAAATAAAGAATAAAAAATAGGGCTGGGGGTGTAGCTCAGAGGTAGAGTGTCCCTGGGTTCCATCCGCAGTACCACACACACACACACACACACACACACACACACACACACACACACCAGTGATGGTTTTTACCAGAAGAGAAAGGGAAGGAGATATTCCATCAGGGAGTGAAAGCAACGGAGGCTACTCATTTTCTGCACACAGTTCCATGTTCATTTATTACCTAGGCATTCATTCCGCCAGTAGTCACTGGATGCCCGTTATGTGTTAGAAAGACCCAGGTTAACTCCGCATAACTCTTGGGAGCTGAGAGACTCAGCGTCCTCCGCCTGCAGACCAAGTCCTACAGCACACAGTCACTCGGAGGTGACCATTAGGTGGAACCAAATAAGACCGCCACCAACCGCGTGGGCCAAGAGGGGCCACAGCCGGGCAAGTTCAGAGGGTGCAACTTGACTCATTGAGGTTTTCCTGACGTCCAGTACCCAGTTCCCTTCTCCATTTCCTCCCCTCCTTCGAGAACCGTGTCTGGGGGTGGAGCTGGTGGGCTGGTTGCTGCCCTGACCGGGGCCAAATCCGCATATGGGGAAACTCTCCAGCACTGGAGAAGCCAGGCGCAGGCATGACTCTACTGGTAAAGACAGACGGTTCTGCAAAGACGCAAAGCCACCCTCCACCCCAGCAATCCGGAGAGGCCCAGCGGGCTGCATAGACGCGCCTCCCTCGGTGCGCCCGGGGCGGGTCCATCTGCCCGCGAGGGCCGGGGGCCTGCCAGCGCTGACCTCCAATCTGTCACCGTGGCTGAAAGGCGCCCCCCAGCTCCTTCTATTCAAAGCCTGAATACAGAGTGGTGCAAGTTGACCGGCCGCCAGCCTCGGCGGCTCCAAGTCGGCCTGGCACCCTACAGTTTACACGGCCCGGCCTCAATGCCGCCTCCAGGCGTCCCATTCAGCCGGGCCTGCATGCAAAAGAGCCGGCCATTAGATCATCGTAATTATCCCATTGACATCGCCCGGGGGCCCCCGTGGGGCACGGAGCCCATCAAACGCGTCTCTAACGAGGCGCTGCGGGCGCTTTGTGCCTCGGCGGCTGCAGACAGCGGGGCCCATTGAGCGCTTTCTCTCCCCTGACCCCCGACCCCGGGCTCTGACATCAGCAGTCCTGATTTGTGATCATTTTTATTGGCACACACTCAACTCTTGTTTCCTGTGTTTAACTCCAGGCGCCCCCTCCCCACGCCGCCCTCCTCCCCCCCTTGCAGGGGGAACTTATTGGAATCTAATAGGCATATGCCCAGCTTTACAAAGTGGGCCCCGCGTTCTCACAGAGCGCCCAGCTATTATGCGAGTCGCAGCTACCAGGATTCATTATCTAGGGGCATGGAGCCGCTAATCACCGCCGCAGAGGCGAACAATCCCCCAGCAGATGTCCACAACTTTATGAGTTTTAATTAAAATGTTCTACTTATTTTTATCAATGCACTTTTTCTCTCCACCCTCCCCTCCCCACCCCGTGCACACACCCACCCCGAAATGGAAAAAAAAAAAAAAGATGTTACTTCCTTGCAGTGTTTTGCAAATTACTCCTTCATAAGAGTGATTAAGAGACGCTGATTGGGAGCTAATCGAGAGGGGTTTTTTCCCCCCTTCCCTTTTAACATGCTGCTGCTAAATTATTTTTTTAAAGAATTAATTAAACTCGAGCTTGAAAAAGATTCTGTTTTCTTGTGTCACAACAACTTTCAGATAGCAGGGACGCCATGGAGGTGGCTTGCTTCCTGGGGATGCCAAAGATGGTAATTTGCACGAATCCCTTCATTTCTAACAGTGGTTTGACAGAAAAACTTCACTGGGCGTTTTCGGATTTTCATAGCATTTTCAGCGTGCGTGCGTGCGTGCGTTTCTTTCCCAAACTGGCTCCCAAGTGGAGCCTGTTCCTGTTGCTTCGTGACTCGGAGTTTATGGAAGAGCCACTTTAAACAGAGGAGTTTGGGCTTTTTCAAGTATGAACCCGATACCGTCCACAAAGCACCCTCGGCACGTATGGCTTTTAATGTAATTTTGTTTAACCGCAAGCATAATTTAATTTGCCATAAAACTGAAATGAAAGGACATGACAAACGAGCTTTTGACTCGAGTGTCAGTTAAAATAACCATTTGCCAAGAGGCCAGGACTTAAAGAAAAGGGCATCATTTCATAGCAAGTTGGACGCCAGAATTTGAAAGAAAAAAAAAAGAAAAGATTTTCTTTTTTTTTTCTCCAAGGTAATTAATTCTCTACGATGAGAAAATCTCAGCCTTTCTAGGAAATACCAGTTTGGCTCCACTGCTATTCTTTTGGTGTTAAAATTCTCTTGGACCGGAGCGAAAATTTAATGTTCAAGCGACTGAATGATTCCATTAGAATGACGTCGCATGCATTCTACAAAGGGAAATTGCAGATAACAATTTTCGGTTGTTAAAAAAAAAATTCGTGACCAGTTATTGAGGGAAGTGGAAAGGGCTAGAACACTTTTGATTCATTACAACCAAAAAGAAAAAAAAAAGTTTCCAAAAAAAAAAAAAGCAGGTGATGTGTCCATTAAGGACATCTTAGGGTCCTCATATGAACAATCATTATTTCCAATTATGTAAATTGTGTTTTACTTTCTATTTATGATTTAAGTCCTGCCAATTTTTCCTATACTTTACCTTATTTGTGGGACCTGACATTTTGCAGTCTGACCCTCGGATGGTCTCAAACATCAACGGCCTCTCGGTCCTTCTTGATGCTCTCCTGGCGCGGCCAGTCTCCACTTCCTGTCACTTCATAAGAGGAGGCAGAATGTCACCCTGTGAGAACATCTTCCTTGGGGCTTGGTAAAACAGAAAACAGTGGCCACAGCCCGATTTAGTGAAATTGGATAGCTTTAAAACGACGTCTGTCTCTGTCTCTCTTTCTCTCTCTCTGACACACACACACACACACGCACACACACACGCGCGCACACGCGCACATGCACATGCACACGCGCGCACACACACACACACACACACACACACACACCATGATTCTGCTTTCAACCATCACAACAAATGAAAAAAAAAGTCTTTTCTTGTCCCCCAACACCCCACAGTCTGTCAAATCCATCCTTAGACTCTTAAAATTTCTAACTTTTCATTCCACAGCCTGGTTAGGAGAGTAATTGAGTTTGACCATAAAAACCCTCACTATCGCCGAGCGTGGTGGCTCGCACGATTGTAATCCCAGTAGTTGGGAGGCTGAGACAGGAAAATCGCAGATTTGAGGCCAGCCTCAGCAGCTTAGCGAGACCCTGTTTCCAAATAATAAATAAAATAGGGCTGGCGGTGTAGCTCAGAGGTAGAATGCCCCTGTGTTCAATCCCCAGTGCCCCCCACCAAAAAAAATCCAGTTATTATTTTCATAACTACGACCACCAGGGAGGCTGCTGCCCTTCTCGGGTTCCTGTGGCTGTTTCCCAGAGCGGTCACGGCATCTCCTTTGTGGGGGCTGAAAGCCACGTGCTTTGGGATGATTAGGCTTCCACAAAATCTGCAGGTACACCGGAGCCGTGAGAACCACAACCTCAGGACCGGAAATGTTTATCAACCCAAAGCCGGGGTCAGGGTCTGCAGAGAGCAGCTTTCGTTCTACTTCCTGGAGCGGGGTGGCATCCCTCCTGTGCCTCCCCTCCATCTCCCAGGCCAAAGTGTTCAAGTTCAGGTTCAGAAGAAGCTGCAGAGCAGCGCTGTCTGATAGACACAGAATCTGAGCCACAGATATGAGCAACATGTAGAATTTTAAATTTTAAATCTTTTCTTTTTTTTTTTTGGTACTAGGGATTGGACCCAGTGGTGCTCTACCTAAGCTATACTACCCAGCCTGTTTTATTTTCTATTTTGAAACAGGGTCTCGCTAAGTTGCTGAGGGCCTCGCTGTGTTGTTGAAGCTGGTCTCGAACCTGTGGTCCTCCTGTCTCAATCCCCCAAGTACTGGGATCACAGGTGTGTGCCACCATGTCCGGCAAATTTTATATTTTCTGAGTCACACACTCACACATGAAAGTACAGGTGAAAATAATTTGAATAATATATTTTATTTAACCCAGTATATCCAAAACATTTTCATTTGATCATGTCAACAGTGTAAAAGCTTATTAAAGAGATGTTTTATGTTCGTTTTTGTAAGGACTAAGCGTTTGAAATCTGAGGCGCATCTTACACTTACCACACATCTTAATTAGGAGCAGCCCCGTGTAAACACTCAAGAGTCGCATGGGACTAAGGACTAAGGGCCGCCATATTGGACAGCTCCCTACACGGAGGCAGCTAGAGGTGGGAGAGGGCAGAGAGCCGGGGACACCAGGAGAAGGCTTTCGTGAGAATCCGGGCGATGGTGGTGGCTTGGGCTAGGGTGGTCTCACATGTAATATCCATGCCTTGGAGGAAACACCAACAGGACATGATGCTAGAACATTTGGGGGGAAGGGAGAGAGAGAGAGGGAGAGAAAGAGATCTATCGATCAGAGAGGATGACAAAGACTATGGCCAGGATGGGTCTTGGATTTCCTGGTTAGTCGAAATGCGCCAATGTGCCACGACTTCGCCTTGTGCCAGGGACTCGGCCCGGTGTATTCTGCTTGGGCTATGGATCTTACGATCCTTACAGCAGACCCCCCCCCCCAGGCAAGCACTCTGTTCCCATTTTATAGACTAGATAACTGGTGCTTAGAAAACTGAGCCCACCCACCAGACGGCTGCTGTCATGGAGTTCAAATACTGTGCCCACCTACTGTGGGGCCAAAGCTTTCACTTCTGGTCCCTCCAGCCCTCTTGTCCTCGCCAGCATCTCAGCAGAGTTCGGGCTGGAAGTGCATCCCTGTCCTTCTCTCTCCCGGCATCCCGGGCTGGTAGGGAAGGACGCTGTGGGGGCGAGAACTGTCCTTTCTCCTGAGTCTCTACGCTCGCCAACCTTGCTCAGAGACTATCTGTTGTTCGGTGGTGGGCTCTCTGCCTCCTACAGGGGACTAGAGATCCATGTGGCCCTTTCTTAGGTCACCATGAGATCGCCACAGTGAGGACCCTGCCAGAGGAAGACAGATCTTCGAGGGCGATTGTGGTAAGCTGGTGAATGGCCCCCAAGACAGATATCCAGGTCCTCATCTCGGGAAACTTACATGGCAAAAAGAGCTTTAAGATCCTGATTAAATTCAGGGTCTTAATGTGGGAATGTTATACTGGATTATCCCCTTGTAGGCCCTAAATGCAGTCACAGTGTCTGTTTTAGACAAAGGCAGAGGGAGATTTTGCCACAGAAAAGGCCATGTGACACTGGTCTAGCTTTGAAGATGGCAGGAAGGCACCAACCGAGGAATGTAGCTCTAGAAACTGGAAAAGACAGGGGATTGGACTGTCCCCTGGCGCTCCAGAGGGAGCGCAGGCCTGTGCATGCCTCGATTTTAGTCCAGTGAGTCCTGTTTTGGACCCCTGACCTGCAGAAACATAAAATAATCAATTTCTGTTGTTTTGGACCCCCAAGGTTGTGGTCATTTATTACGGCAGCTTAGGATACCAACACAGCCCCTCAGGATGGCTCAGTGGTTGAGGGCGCAGGATCTGGGGTCAGACAGCCTAGACACAGAGACTCGTCCCACCATGACAGCTCTGTGACCTTGGGCACATGTGTGCACCTCTCTGAGCCAAGGTTTCCTCCGCTTGCCATGGGGGGATTTGATCTGAGGGAAGCAAAAGCCAGGCCCTTCCCCCAAATGTGCACACCCACCTTCTGGGGTTCCAGAAGTCCCAGAGGACTGCACAGAGATAGAGATGAGCCAGACCTCATTCATTTTCTGGGACTCCCAGCATATTAAGAAATATGGTTTAAAAAATTGGGGCATGTTTTAAATGTTTACATTTGAAGGGGATCAGAACACACTTCCCCAAAGTGTGCCCCTTGGCATATTGATAATTTTGAGCTGAAGGCAACTGAGAAGAAGCAGGAAGAGACAGGCCTTTCTGGCGCACTCATTTCTACCTAAAACAGGGCATAAATTTCCTGTGAGGAAGATGCCTCCCCTTGTACCAGGAGGAGGAGAGCATGCTCATCAGTGGGAACATGGAGTCAAAACTGAGATGAATCAGCACAAAACAAACCTACTAAAATACCTGTAGTTTTTTTACATCATCTCCACAATTTACTGCCCTTAGCCCAAACCCCTTTTTCCATTGCCTTGATATGTCTCCACAATGTATTGTTCTTTGTTAAAATAGTATATAGCCTCTGAGGACTACCGGCTTCTTAGGGTCTTTGTTTCCTACCTGTGAAGGCCTTCAAGTACACATAAAAAAATTAACATCAAATAAAATTTGTATGCTTTCTCTTGTTAACCTCTTTTTTTGTCAGTTCTCAGGCCTGACCTCGAAACCTAAGAGCAGAAGAAAAGTCTTTCCTCCCCCTACGCATGTAACAAAGCAATTCTTTTCATGCACAGTTATAGTGCTAGATAATTGTGTTGTTCCTGAGATACTTGTGGGGTCTATAAACACAAGACTTCATGGTACCCTGTGGGCAGAGAGGACAGTGGTCTAGGACACGAGATGAGATACAGTGGTTTGAGTTTGTCTTCTTGCCATCCCTGCCAGGGCTCTTGGGCTAGGTGTACAATGTCACCAGAAGCCATGTCCAGTGTGGCATTGTGGAGAGTGCCTTCGGACATGCTTTTTGAGTTATGAATTGCTTGACATAAGTGCTGCCATTTTGAGGCAAATGTGTGTGAGTTAAAGTAAGACACCCAAAATGACAGCCCGGGAGCCTCCCAGGTCTCCCAGGTCTCCCAGGTCTGGCTTGAGTGATAAGCTATGTTTAATGCCCTCTCCCCCCGGCTGATGCAACCCTAGCACTAGATGTAACTGCGCATGCCCAGCCTCAGCTTAAGGAGCATATGCCTAACTAAGATAAGACCCCCTCTCAAATGGTATATAAGGCCCAGGAGAATTAGGCCCAGCGAGCCTCCAGCTCCAAGTCAAGTGAGTTACCAGACTCCCTGTCACGGTGCTCCACGACTGCTGGTGTGTTCCCACCAACGGCGACAACCCAAGAACCTGGAGAAGAAACTGCGTTCTGGTAAGCTCCCCCGCTGAGGCTCGGCTGCGCAGAGTTAGGACCCCCATACGTGTGAAGTGTGAAAATAAATTGGTATAAACTCCCATCAGGAGTCTGAATCTAAATTCCACCAGTCTATAACTCTCCAACTCTCCCTAGCAGGTGGGGCCACTCAGAACAGGCATGGAAGACCTTCCTAGAGAGACCAGCCCTGTGCCGAGGGCTCCTACTGGCTCAGCACTTAAAGCCTGTGCAAGGGCCACCACGACTCCCTTAGATCCAAAGTCACAGAAGTAGGTGTGCCTGGGTGTGTGGCCACAGTGATGGACTGGTACTTAGAGAGTCACAGTAATGAACGTGCGGGGTGCACCTTCAACCCAAAGGGGCTAAGCTACTATTGGAAAGATGAGGGAAGGGAAGTTGTATGAGAATGGGGTGGGGACGACAGGAGAACAGAATGCTCATCTTCCATGAAAGAGAAGCAGGAGGTCATGTTTGGAACTGAGCAAACAGAAAAGAGCAGCTTAGGTATGTCATGTTTACAAAGTGATGATAAATGGAAAACAACAATCAAAATTGGTTTGTTCTGAGCTGGACATGGTGATGCACACCTGTAATCCTAGGTCTCAGGAGGCTGAGAGAGGAGGATCTCAGGTTGGAGGCCAGCCTCAGCAGCTTAGCAAGTTAGCGAGACCCTCAGCAACTTAGCGAGATCCTGTTTCAAAATAAAAAACAAGTCGGGCGTGGTGGCGCACGCTTGTAATCCCAGTACTTGGGGAGGTGGAGACCGGAGGATTCGGGTTCACAGCCAGCCTCAGCTCTCTCTCTCTCTCTCTCTCTCTCTCTCTTCCTCTCTCTCTCTCTCTCTCTCTACTTAGTGAGGCCCTCTGCAACCTCGTGAAACCCGGTTTCAAAATAAAGTATAAAAAATAGGGCCAGGGGTGTAGCGCGGAGGTAGAATGCCCCTGGGTTCAATCCCCGGTACCGCAAAAACAAAAACAAAAACAAAAACAAAATAAAAAACAAAAAAGGGCTGGGATTATAATGACCCTGAATTCAATCCCAGTCACTCACACACACACACACACACACACACACACACACACACACACACACAATTGGTTTGTTCTATGGATGGAGGATTGGGATTGGGGAAGGAAGAAACAAGGAAAGGTTCTGTTGCTGTTGTCGCTATAAATTCCAACTTGTCTTGGACTTCTTAAATTATATGCCTGTGTTTTTTTAATGTAAAAGATAGAAACATTAAATAAAAAAGTAATGGAAAATATTGAAAGCAAACTATAAGAAGCCAATATGGAAGACTAGAAAATGAAATGAACTCTCTTGCAGGGTGCGGGCGGCTGATGCTGGGTAGCGGAAGGGGAGACAGGAAGCTGGGAAGGGGAGGATTTGGGAAGAAGTGGGGGTCCTGAGAAGAGAAGGATTCTGGGGGGGGTCACAGAAAAAGACCGTGGGAGGGAGTTCCGAGAAGAGGAGGATGTGGGAAGAGGGATTTTGTCAGATGAAATAAAGCCTATAGGGACAAGTATTTTCTATTTATTTATTTTTATTTATTTATTTATTTATTTATTTATTTATTTATTTATTTACTTATTGCGGTACTGGGGATTGAGACAGGGAGAGGGAGACGGGAGCCTGGCAGCCCGGCTTTGTTCAGTGTTGCACCAATGGCATTCAGAGGCAGGATGAGAAGAACCAGGAAGAATACAAATAAGAAGGAGTGAGGACTGGGGGATCCACACGGCCTAGGCTTCCACAGGCCTGACTTGGTCCAGTTCTAGAAACAACCAGGGTAGGTAGGGAGATGACACATAATATCCCCGTTTGCTGATAACATTCAAAAGTGCCACCTTTATTGAGTTCCCGATACGAGCCAGGCACCAGGCCACGCGTTCTCAGGCTGGAGCCCGGCTGCCAGGTGTAGCAAACACGGTTCCCTACTCAGGACTTCCGAATACAAAAAAGTTGTTCGTGGTTTATCTGAAACTCGAATTTCATTGGCGTCCTGTGTTTTCTTTGGCAATGCTATGCTAAACCCTCAAGTGACTAAGAGCTACAATGATCACCCCACTTCCAGGTGAAGGCGTGGACCCTAGACTCCCCCAAAGCCGCACGGCAAGTTAGCTGCCAAGCCAGGGCTTGTCCCCGTCCGGGCTTGTCACCATTATCACCTGCTTCAACGAGACCCTGATTTCAGGGGAACACAGCAGTTGATCCCCAACCACTGCGTTACTGAGCACCTATTATGCACCAAAACACCTTTGCTATGCACCTTAGAGAAACTGAGGCACGTAGAGAAACATGGACAAACAGGGGAGTTTAGCCGTTTGACCCAGCTCATGTAGCTAGCGGGAGGGGAGCCCAGGGTTGGAGCCCAGCGCCGATTCCAAGTCCACTCTGCACCACTCTGCATGGAAGAACCCATGTTGGACCCCAGGGGTCTCTCTGCCCGCTCGCTGCCTCCCCAGGGAGAAGTAGCCAATGTATGGGGGTGGCACACTGCTTTACGTGACTAGCAGGTGTCAGGGTGCCCCTTGGACAGGTGGGTGTGGAGAGATCTCATCACGGGAAAATACACCCTGTGGAACCCTGAGAGCCATGCGCTTCTGTTCTGTCGATGTAGAACAGAGGTAGGTTGGGAAACCTCAGCTGCTTCTATATGCCTGGAATCTTCTGGAACACTACGCAAGGAGCTGTCCCAGTGATTGACACACAGAAGGGAAGAGACCCGCGTCTTTGCTCCGCATCAGAGACTGACAACATTATCCAGATGATTAAGGATTCTTGAGTCGTCCTGTGGACAGACTGAGCGTGCTTCAGAAAGGCATCGTCGTCTATGGCAGGGGTTGGCAGACCATCCTCTGAAGGCCCAAATCAGCCCGCTGGCTGCTTTTTTAAATAAAGTTTTATTAGGACGCAGCCAGCCTGTTCATTACACACTGACCAAGGCTGCTTTCACAGATGGTCTGTGTGCCTTTTGCAGAATAAGCTTCGTGGCCCTTGCTGTAGACCACCCATGCTGATTGAGTATATTCTGGGCCTGGTCCTGGGCAGGGACACCCAGCAGCGGGCCCCAGAAGCTGGGGGACAGCAAAGGCCCTGCAGAACTGACCGCTGCCCAGCTCAGGTGTGTCAGGGATCAGGCCGGGGAAGAGCCGCGAAGGCCCAGAGGGGGCGGAGCTTGTGGGCATCAGCGGTCAAGGCCTGCTGCTAATCTGGCTGACTACTCTGATACACAAGTAAAGTTTTATTGACACAAAGCCACACCTGTGCATTTGCATATTTCCTGTTGCTCCAGGGCTACACTGGCAGAGGCCGAGTCCAGGAGCACCATACGGACAGGCGAGAGCAAAGTAGGGTGGCCAACTGTCCCCACCGAAGAGGAATTCTAGGGACACAGGACTTTTGTGTTAAAACAGGAAGGGTCCCTGGCAAACTAGAAAGCCTAATGTTTTTACCATAGGGCACTTTACAGAAAAGGTTCACTGACCCTGGTCTCAGAGCCAGGAGGGCAGGTGGGGAGGCTGCAGCGAGGGGCCCACGGCTCAGGATGGTGGGAGGTGAGTAGTAAAGACAAAGGTGTCGGTGGGGTGCAGTGAAGCATGCCTATAATCCCAATACTTGGGAGACTGAGACAGGAGGATCGCAGGTTGGAAGTCATCCTCAGCTACTTAGTGAGGTCCTCTGCAACTTAGCAAGATATTGTTTCCAAATTAAAAAAAAAATACGACTGGGCATATAGCTCAGAGGTAGAATACCTCTGGGTTCAATCCCTAGTAATTGCCCCTACACACACACAAAACACACATGTGTCTCTGGAAGGTAGGATGGGGGACAGTGCCACCTGTCTCTTTGGGGTGTGAACAGGATGAAGTCGCAGCATCCACCCAGTCAGCCCAGTGCAGGCTCAGCCAGCATGAGCTTCTGCTGATACTGCGCTTCTGCTGCGGGCTCCATTCCCCCAGCGCCTGGCTGTGCACAGCCCACAGCTCCTCCAACTCACTGTCACCTTGCATCCCAGCCGGGTGACATGGAGCGCCACCCCCTTCAACGGACTCTGGAAATCGGAATCCCTGGGTCTGCAAGATCTCACTAACCCTCTACACAAGAGGCAGAGCCTGTCAAACCCCCCGAGCAGGAGGGGTCGAGCAGGAGGGGTTGGGGTGGCGTTGCAAAGACACATGGTCCCTCCCCTGCAGGAGCCTCTCCTGCAGGACCGGGGAGGGGGTGGGCCTGTCCCCAGTGTCAGCGGTGCCAAAAATCAATATTGATGTTCATCCTGAGGAACAAGGCTGTGTTTTATTTACTTTCATCCAGAGCAGAACATTTTCAACATAAACTCGTCATCCTGACCACTACAAAGCTGATAGCTTTTCCCCACACATGGCCCCACTTTTTTCTCCGAAGGGGGGATGGGAGGGTGAGCGTGTGTGGCCCTCGGGGTGTCACTGGAAGGGCTGGCTTCAGAAGAGGAGGCTGGCAGAGGCTGGCAGAGGCTGGCAGCTGGATGAGGTCAGGTTTGTAGGTTCTGATGGTTTTTATTGTTTTGTTTTGTTTTTTGAACTCTTAAATCCCTGGAGAAGGGAGAGAGGGCTTGAGTGATCTGAAAGATGGGGATTTGCATGTCAAATAAAAATGAGGGGGAACCAGGTGTGGTGGTGCACACCTGTAATCCCAGTACTTGGGAGGCTGAGACAGGAGGATGACAGGTTTGAGACCAGCCTCAGTTATTAAGTGAGACCTTTTGTGTGTGGAAGGGTTACTGGGGATTGAACCCAGCAGTATTCTACCTCTGAACTACACCACTAGCCCTACTTTATTTTTATTTTGAAATAGCGTCTCACTAAGTTGCAGAGGGTTTTGCTAAATTGATGAGGCTGGCTGCAAACCTGCGATCTTCCTGTCTCAGCCTCCCAAGTACTGGGATTATAGGTGTGCACCACCATGCCTGGCTTGAGACCTTGTTTTAAAACAAACAAAAAAAAAATGAAAAGAGCTAGGGGTGTAGCTTGGAGGTAGAATGCCCTGGGTTCAACCTCTAGTACCAGAAAAAAAAAAAAAAGAGTTCCCATGGGGCAGCCTTAGTGGAGCTGAGCAATGGCTGCTCCTTGTAGAACAGTGTTCTCAGCCAGGGACATCTGGAAGTGTCTGGAGGCATTTTTTATTGCCACGACTAACATCTAGTAAGTAGAAGCCAGGAATGCCGTAAACAGCCTGCAGAACACTGAATACCCAGGCCCATTGTCAATAGTGATGCTGCTGGGAAGCCCTCCATGGACAACCCTGCACGCCCCAGTTTGCCACAGTCCCCGGCACCCCTAGTTCCCTGAAGCCAATGTGCATTATCCTTTGTCATCTTATACGGTCCCTTGCCTGGCTGCCACAGACTCCCATCCAGGAAACCCAGGAATCTGTAGCCACTCTCTCCCTGTTTCCCAGCTGCCGTGAGCGGAGCAGCTCTCCTCCACCGCACCTGCTGCTGTGATGTTTCTGCCTTGGAGCCGGCTGGCTATGGACTAACCTCTGAAACCATGAACCAAATAAATCTTTCCTCCTCTACATGATTCTTGTCAGGTATTTCAGTCACAGTGACAAAAAGTTGACTGGCCTAGTACCCAAGTCTGACGCAGTGTTTCCCAAGCTGCCGGTGGCGAAGGGCTGTGTTTTTAATGGTAGTAGAACCAACAGGTGGTCCAACTATTCCTAGCCTGCACCTTGTGTGTCCCACCCAGGGGCCCAACCACCAAACTGTGACTGTACCTAAGCTGTCCAAGCCCTGAGCAAGCGCATGCTCTGATGCACATGCTGATCAGCGAGCTGAGGCACCAGTCCTGCTCTTGGATGTGGTACAGGTTGTGTTGCTGTAAAGCCCTCTCAGTTCTTACTCCCAACTTCCCAACAGGCGAGCAGCCAGCCGTCCCCAGGCAGATTCTGGAGCTCCAGCTGTACTCTGAGTAGCCCTGGTCTGGGCATGTGCTTGCTCCAGGGGAGGCTGGTTGGAGGTGGAAGGTACAGATTTGGAGGAATTAGGGGCTCAAGCTGGAGGCCATGATGAAGGGGACCATCTGTCCCTCTCCCCTTCACACAGAAGGATGTCGTAGTGGACAACACCCCTTTTTCTCAGGAACCTGCACTACACTGAGCTAGTTTAAGCAACTGATCGTCAAGAGGTGGGAATACCTGGGGGAACCATATGACAAAGGTGTCACCAGGCCTGAGGAAGGGGTGGGAAGAGGGTACAGAATCCCAAACACCTCCTGTCTGGTTTTCTTCCCGGGACCGAGTGACTCTGGTTCCTGCTGCTCCCGCACAAGGCTGGCAGCCTCTCCCATGGATACTTAGAGCCTCTTGAGTTGATTCTACAGGGAAGAGAGGGGCCCTCCCCACCGCAGACTGAGGACTGAGACCTTCTTCCTACTGGCCGCCTCCAGTCCTTTTTAATTATTTTTATTTTGAAACAAGGTCTCACTAAGTTGCAGGGGACCTTGCTAAGTTGCTGAGACTGTCCTTGAACCTGGGATCCTCCTGTCTCAGCCTCCCAAGGACTGGGATGACAGGCTGGGCCACTGCACCTGGCTCATTTGCCTCTTTCTGGTCTGTCTTTCCTCTGACTGGTCTTCGTCTAGGAACATCTTCTAAGAAGCAGGACCTGCCACGCAACAACAAAAGCTTTAATACCCTCCCGCCTCCCTCACGTGAAAGAAGAGAGTGCTCTGACATTTTGGTGTTACGTTTTTTCAGTTAGCCTTCACTGCATAGCAAACCATCGCCAACAAAACGAAGAGGAGGCTTTGAAATCTCGCGCGATTCTCTCGTGGCTCTGCAGTCTTCCAGCCTGGCTGGTGCAGGACGGCCTCATTCATGTCCGGGGCCATGTCTGAGATGGGCCAGGCTTGTCCTTGGTCCTTGTTTTCGTGGTGGCAGAGACTTTCTGGCAGCAGGAGGAGATGGCCAACCCCAGAGAAGAGCTGGACCATCTGCTTGTCTCTTGTTGGCAGGAGTCCATCCCGAGCAGGAATCCACGGGAGGAGAAATGAGTCCCGGGTCTTGACGGAAGGGGCTGTAGAACATTGAGCCACTGTCCAAATGGGGTCTCTATGTAGCACTGATTTCTGCGAGGCACAACGTTGCTTCTTCATGGCCAAACGATGCGCACATGGATCTCCACTCTAGTCTCCTGCATGAAGGGAAACACAATTTGTTGGGGCCATCTTAGCCCACGCAATGAGGTCACCATTTCGGACTGGCTTAACCATGTACACAGTACATGCTAAGTGGAAATCGTCCGCACGCGGACAAGCTTCCTTGGACTGGATGGGACAGAAAGCTGGACATTAATGACCTCCTATTCTCCCTGAAACGTTCACCTTGCCACTCCCTGGTCTTAACTTGTGATCTTCTTCCCATTTGCTTTTTTAGAACCTCTATATAAGAAAGGCCTTGACTACATAAGGCAGGAGAATTGGTCATCTTGGATCTCCTCCCCGGTCCCCCAATTATTAAATTCTCTCCAAATTATTATATCAGATTTTTTGTCGGTATCGTGCAAGAAGACTATTGATCAGGAAGCTGCCTGGTGCAGCGACCTTCCGTGGCAGGAACCACGGAACAATCTTCAGGAAGCTGTCTGGTGCAGCAACCTTCCGTGGCATGAACCACTGAATAGTTTTCAGGGAGCTGCCTAAAGCAGCAACGTTCCGTGGCTGGACTATGGAGCAAGCAGCGTCTGCCAGAGCACCCCAATAACAGTTGAACAGAGGCAAGTGCTGACCACTCACTGACCCAGCCTGGGGGACCGCAGTTCTTGGAGACCCACGACCCCCTCTCCTAGTTGTCCAGAAGGAACTAAGGACACCCAAAGGTACCTCCCAGGACATGCGCAATGCTGACTCCAAGCCCCCGTCCTCTACCAAGTTTTCCATTTGGGCGAAAAATCCATCTTATGCCCAAAGTTTTCACATCTCCGCATTTGGAAGTCACTCCCGTTGACGACGAAGCTAAACTTCTCCCGAAACGCGACCATATTTATCTGTCAAAAGAAGAGGCGTCCCTTCCAGACACCTTGACCACCTCTTCATCACAGTCTGCAGGCATCTGTCAAAATGTACCGCGCCTTATAAATATGTATAACGCCGGTTCTCGTATTTTGTGCTAGGAGAGGGTACCAAAGCTACAATTAATTAGGCTAATTTGCATTTGAGACTATACATAATTAATTTCTTCATTAAAAGCTTTCAACATTTCTTTGAGGAAAGTGCAAAAGATCATTGATGAGGTTTGAAGAAGCAATTAGTAATAAAATATGTCAATGCTGGGATGGGAGTCTAGGAACGGGATGGCCCATGCCACTCAAACAAAGATATTCCTGCGACTCAGAGACATTTGGTTTTCATCAGATCTGTCCCGGGTTGTCATTTTCAGTAAAGACAATTCTTTTTTATTCATCCTCCGGAGCCGCTTGTCTCCCTCATGTGGTGCCTGTAAGTTGGCTAATCGGAAATACCTGGCAAATACGAATTATGGAACCAACCTAGGTGTCGGTCCGCAGATGAATGGATTACAAAATGATGGGATAGACACACAATGGAATTCTACTCAGCAATCAAGAAGGACAAAATTAGGTCATTTGCAGGAAAATGGATGGAGCTGGAGAACATGGTGTGACATGAGGTCAGCCAGTCACAGAAAGTGAAGGGTCGTATGTTTTCTCTCATACGGGGAAGCTAAGGAGTAATGGGGATACCAGAGGGGCTTCAGATAATGGAGGAGAAACCTCAGTGGAGTGATGGAGGTCTAGAAGAGGGTGATCGTGGGGAGTGAGGAAGAATCGACGAAGGAATCACTTCCACTGACGCCGTGTATATATGTGAAGTCACCACCGCCAATGTCAACAGCGTGTCCGGGGAAGGGGAGGGAGTGGGCCGGGAGCGGGGAGGAGGAGCTCACCAAGTGCTGTGAGCATGTGCGTCCCTATTACCCTGAACTCCGTGATGATATGAGACTACAGTGCACCAATAAAAGTATAAAACATAGCCAGGCGTGGTGGCACACACTTGTAATCCCAGTACATGGGAGGCTGAGACAGGAGGATCGCAGGTTCGTGGCCAGCCTCAGGTATTTGTGAGACCCTCCGCAACTTCGCGAGACCCTGTTTCAAAATAAATTTTAAAAAAAATCGGGCTGAGGGTGGAGCTCAGAGGTAGAATGCCCTGGGGTTCCATCCCCAATACCACACACACACACACACACACACACACACACACACACACACAAGTATAAAACAAAAAGAGAAGAAAAAAGAAAAAAATACCCGGCAAGTAGATCATCCTTGGCCTGTCTTTATGGCATTCTGTGGGCAAAGTACTAGAAAACCAGGTACATTCCTCGCATAGCCAATGCAGTCAGATTGATGAAGGATACTGATAAGAGCCATGTATTGGGTGCGGGCTATTTCCTGGGCACTGCTGCAGACTTTCTGTGCATTTTAATATTAGCGTACAAGACAACATTTTGAAGTTGCTACTATTGCTAATTCCTATTTAATATGTTAGGCAGGAATGGGCAAATTATGGCCCATGGGCCAAATTCCGCCACTTCCACACAGTTATGACAGTGACAGAGTGAGAAACGGAAGAGACCACGTGACCCGCATCGCTGAAAATGTGGCCTGTCCCACTTATTTATTTATTTATTTTTTTTTTTGTGGTACAGGGGGTTGAACCCAGAGGTGTTCTACTGCCCAGCTCCACCCGCGGCCCTATTTTTTATTTTGAAACAGGTCTCACTAAGTTGCGGAGGGCCTCATGAAGTGACTGAGGCCGGCCGTGAACCTGCAATCCTCCGGTCTCAGCCTCCCACGTACTGGGATTACAGGCATGGGCCACTGTGCCTGGCTCTATACCACTTCAGATTCATGTCCTGTTGCTGCTATAACAGATGACCACAAACTCGGTGGTTTAAAACATCATGAATATATTAAATATATTCTTTCTTTTTGTTATGGGGATTGAACCCAGGGGCATTCTACCTCTGAGACCTTTTTTTTTTAATTAATTTTTGGTTTGAAACAGGGTCTCCCTAGGTTGCTTAGAATCTTGCTACGTGCTGAGGCTGTCCTCGAACCTCCAATCCTCCCATCTCAGTCTCCCAAGTACTGGGATTATAGGCATGTGCTACCATGCCCGGCTGAACACGAATGTATTCTATTGCAGTTCTAGTGGGCTGAAGTCTGAAATGGGTTTTGCTGGACTGAAGTCAAGGCGTCGAGGGGGCTATATCCTTCTGGGGACCCTAGGGGCTCTGTCCCCCTGCCTGGTCCTGCTTCTGGAGGCCCCCACTTCTCTTGGCTTGTGACCCCGGCCTCCATCTCCAGAGGCAGCAATGGCTGGTCCACCCCTCTCACACTCGGACACCTTCTTCCGCCTCCCTTGTTCCTCTGTAAGGACCCGGGTGATGACATTGGGCCATGGGATGATCCAAGATCATCTCCCATCTCGGGAGCCTTAATTTAATCCCATCTTCAAAGTCTCTTTGTCATAAGACAAAAGTGTCCGCAGGTTCCAGGAGCTGAGGCACGGACATTGAGGCTATTTCTGCTGACTGCAGGCTCTTTCCAGAAAACATTTGACAGCCCGCGGACAGGAGATTGAGATCCACGAGGGTTCTTTTTTTTTTTTTTTTTTGGTACTGGGGATTAAAGCCAGGGGCGTCTACCTCCGAGCTGCACCCCCAGCCCTATTTTTCATTCTGTATTTTGAAACAGGGTCTCACTAAGTAGCGGAGGGCCTCACTAAGTAGCTGAGGCTGGTCGCGAACCCAGATCCTCCTGTCTCAGCCTCCCAAGGACTGGGATTATAAGCGTGAGCCACCATGCCCGGCCACAAGGGCTCCTTTAAAAAGTAGATCAGAACAATTCTTTCTCTGCCTAAGCCCTCCCAGGACTCCCTCCTCTTTTACTCGTTCAGAGTAAAAGCCACGTGCCCAGAGCTGGCTCCGGCTTGGTGGGTGATGAGTTTATACACCAAAGACCACAGAAGGTGAGTTCAGAATTTGGGCACCATGGATGAGATCAGAGAAGTTGAGGAATGATTCGTGATTTTGCACAAAAGGAAAAAAAAAAACCCGTCATGTTGCAATGCACAGAGAACCTACTCAAACTGTGAAGGGATTTATTTGGCTAGAATCAGAAAAGTCGAGGGCGGTGCTAGCCAGCTGCAGTCAGGGCTGCCTGGTCACATCCCCGAGACTTCGAGTCTGCATCCCTTCACACTGCGGCCTGAGCTTCATCCCCGGGCCAGCCCTAGCAGCCGCCGCGGCTCATCTCCCTCTTCGGAAGCAACATGGGGATTTCAGACTTCAGGTCTTTACACTCTACACTTTATTGTCCCAGAAGTGCCAGTAGATCTCTCTTCATATACTATTTTTAAATAGTATATTTTAAAAATTTTGCCAGGCGTGATGGCGCACACTTGTAATCCCAGTACTTGGGAGGTGGAGACCGGAGGATCCAGGTTCGTGGCCAGCCTCAGCTACTTAATGAGGGCTCTGCAACTTCGTGAGACCCGGTTTCAAAATAAAGTATAAAAAATAGGGCCGGGGATATAGCTCGGAAGTAGAAAGCCCCTGGGTTCAATCTCCAGTGCCACACAAAAAAATTTTTTATGTGGGGGATAACTGGGGATTGAACTCAGGAGCTATACCCCCAGCCTTTTATTTATTTATTTATTTTTTTGAAACAGGGTCTCGCTAAGTTTTTGCACACAGCTGGTCTCCAACCTGCGATCCTCCTGTCTCAGTTTCCCAAGTACTGGGATTATAGGCATATACCACTGAGCCCAGCTAAACTCTCCGTGTGTGTGTATGTGTGTGTGTGTGTGTGTGTGTGTGTGTGTGTGTGTGTGTTACATATAACCATGTACTTATATCAGTATAGATCAGGAATGCTTAAAGTTTGGGGTTGGGATCCACTGCTGTCTTACTTTCCTGCTCAAATCACCCCCACTTTGACCCCTGGAGCTTTTCCCATCGGTCCTCTGCCCCTTTGATGTGCCCCATTTATTTGAGGGGTTTTGCTTGTTTCTCATCTCCTTAAGCTTTCCGGGGCTGCAGGACGCTCCAGGCCCATCTTGCACGAGTCCTGTCCTAGCCCTTTGTCAGCCGTTCCTCCAAAGAGCGCTGGTTCTTTCATTGTAGGTGCAGGCCCCGGTGGACTTGTGACCGGGCGGCTCCACCCCAGGCCCTGCGTGCTCTTCATGGCTGTGTGTGTGTGTGTGTGTGTGTGTGTGTGTGTATTTGTGGTACTAGGGATTGAACCCAGGGGCATTCTATCTCTGTGCTACAACTCCATCCATTTATTTATTTATTGGTACTGGGAAGGGAACCCAGGGGACTTTTGCCTCCGGGGTACACCCCCAGCCTTATTTTTATTTTTATTTGGAAACAGGGTCTCACTAAGTTGCTGAGAGCCTCACTAGGTTGCAGAGGCTGGCTTTGAACCTGTGATTCTCCTATCTCAGCCTCCCAAGTACTGGGATGACAGGCGTGTGCCACCACGCCTGGCTATTTTTTTTTTTTTTGAAACAGGGTCTCACTAAGTTGTGGAGGGCCTCACTAAGTTCCTGAGGCTGGCCTTGAACCTGCCATCCTCCTCTTTCAGCCTCCCAAGTACTGGAATGACAGTCATGCGCCACAACGCGCCCGGCTCTTCCTGGCTCTTTTTCTTATTTTATTTTTATTTTTTTATTTTTTTTTATTTTGGTACTGGGGATTTAACCCAGAGGCATTCTACCTCCATGCTACACCCCCAGCCTGATTTTATTTCTTATTTGGAAACAGGGTCTCACTGGGTTGCTGAGAGCCTCGCGAAGTTGCTGAGGCTGGCTTTGAACCTGCGATCCTCCTGTCTCAGCCTCCCAAGTACTGGGATGACAAGCATATGCCACCACGCCTGGCTCTTCCTGGCTTTCTGAAGTGGATTTGCATTGTGCTTATTCACGGAGTCAACCTCCTGTCCAGGGACGGATGCGCTGACTGGCTACGGCCAATCAGGGCCTCCCTGGGGCAGGTGAGAAGCCCATCTCCACTTAAACTACAGCCAAGAGTAGAGGAGGCGTGGTTTCCCCAGGACCTCGGGGTGCTGCTGAGGACTAGGGGAAGTTGATGGTCAGCAGAAGGGACAGATGTCCATTACCCCAGGGGACAGAACCCCAAACAGTGACCGGAACCAACCATGGAGCTGTTATCCCTAACATTCTATGACTTCTCTTGCCTTTGGAGAGAGGGCTGGGCAGCAAGAGACTCAGGAAAATGATAAATTCCTTGGGCATCTATTCCCCAAGTCACGTGCACATTAATGAAATATTTTTTAATCTTGTCCTTCAAACCAGCGCCTTGTCTCCTAATAGGTTCCAATTAAATCTCTCTCTCTCTTTCTCTCTTTTTTTTTAAATTACACTGGTGTTAAAGACTTTGCTATCCTCACATGATTTTCTCCCGACCCTCTCAAAATTGCCTCGCCATCCCCCTTTCCTATTAAAAAATAGAAAATGGTACAATTCACCTAATTAGTCAAATTTGAATTGTATGTGGCTATCACAGCCCAATGGTTGAATTTCACACACCATTTGAAAAGATACGGTAGGACTGTCATCGCCGATGTCCCCACACTCCAGTGGCACTATTCAATTACCGAGGGAATTAATGGCTCTCCGTCACTGCGACGCTCTAGCAATATGCTATTAACCTTTATTGATTTTTGCTTAAATATATTCAAGATGAGTCCATTTTTGCAAATCTAATGTGCTGGTATTTAAACGGAAATATTTCACTAAATGGATTTTCTTTTTAAATGAAATTTGCCAAATGATTATAAATGACAAGGGACAGAGGGTTGAACTTCAAGAGAGATGTCGTGTGGAGATTTTGGGAAGAGAATTTTCTGTGCTACCAAATGGGCTGAGGGATTCGGAGCAGATTTTGCGAGGAACGTGCAGTAGGGAGGCCAGCTTGGTGCCCTCTCGTGCACCCAGGTTTGAAAGCACTTCCTCGCAGGGCGCGTGTGGGTCTCGGAGCCAACGCAGATGAGGGACGCAAGATGGGCTGGCAGAAAGCAGACAACGAAGATGATCATGGTAGTCAGGGGTCATGGTGCACACCTCTAGTCTCAGTACTTGAGAGGCTGAGATAGGAGGATCATAGGTTTGAGGCCAGCTTCAGCAACTTAGCGAGAATCACAGCAACTTACTGAGACCCTGTTTCAAAACCAAAATTAAAAAAGGCTGGGGATGTAGCTTGGAGGTAGAATGCCCCTGGGTTCAATCCCCGGTACCAAAAAAAGATGATAATGGTGAATATTGACATCTACTGAGTACCGATCACTCATGTCTATTGTATATTAATGACTTCAGAAAAAAATGTCTACAATTTGGGAGCATTTTGCAAAAGCATCTATCTGTCAATCTATCTGTCTATCTACCTACCTATCTATCATCCTATCTTGGTGCTGGGGATTGGACCCAGGGCCTTGTGCACACTAAGCCCGCACTCTACCACTGAGCTCCAACCAGCCCCAGTGTAATCCATTTCATTCCCTAGAAAGTCAAGGAGCGCGTGCGCGGAGGGGTTGGGACCTGGCTCCCCCTGTGCTCACCCCTCACCCTCCCACGAGGACTCAATGCACAATTTACAACCAAAAAGATGTTTCTACTCTTCGAAAAACTTTTGTTTGTTTTTGTTTCCTGGCTGTATTGGCCTGCCTTGTATTATTTTCCTGTAATTTAGAAAATGTTTACCAAGAAAACTTCAGCTCAACCAATTGGAGATGACGAGGACACCGTGAAAGATTTTGACGGATTTGCACGCACTTATATACACCTGTGTACATTTTAAACATCTGCAGCTCTTGATTAGCGTCATCCAAAGAGGGAGGAATTTCTTTATTTTTAATTAATTAATTTATTTATTTATTTATTTTGTGGTACTGGGGATTGAACCCAGGGGTATTCTACCTCTGAACTACACCCCCAGCCTTTTTTATTTTTATTTATTTATTTATTTTTATTTTGTGGTACTGGGGATTGAACCCAGAGGAATTCTACCTCCAAGCTGCACCCCCAGCCCTATTTTTTTTTATCCTTTATTTTGAAACTGGGTCTCACTAAGTTGCAGAGGGCCTCACTAAGTGGCTAAGGCTGGCCGCGAACCTGCTATCCTCCTGTCTCAGCCTCTCAAGTCCTGGGATTACAAGTGTGTGCCACCACGCCCAGCTTATTTATTTATTTTGAAACAGGGTCTTGCTAGGTTGCTGGGAGTCTCACTGCATTGCTGAGGTTGTCCTTGAACCTGTGAGCCTCCTGTCTCAGTCTCCCAAGTACTGGGATTACAGGCATGTGCCACCACACCCAGACTAATTTTATTTTTCTATTCTTTGCGGTAAGGAGGACCAGGGCCTCGCACATGCTAGGCAAGCACTCTACCACTGAGCTACACCCCAGCCTTTTTTGTTTTTGTGAGATGGGGTCTCTCTAACTTGCTCAGGCTGGCCTCCAACTTGAGATCCTCCTTCCTCGGCCTCCTGAGTAGCTAGGATTACAGGTGTGTGCCACTGCTCTGGCCCAAGAGGAGAGCATTTGTGTGGAAAATCCCCAAAACTCCGGGGGGCCTGCACCATTTGGTTTGTCATTGGAATTAGGTACAAATGAGGCTGGAAAAAATCACTTTCCTGGTTGCTTTAGAATGTGTACAACATCAGCAAATATCAAAATGGCCATTTAATATTAAAAGGCAGCCAGGTATGGTGGCACTCACCTGTCATGCCAGTACTTGGGAGGCTGAGACAGGAGGATCACAGATTCGAGGCCAGCCTTAGCAACTTAGTGAGGTCCTGAGCAACTTAGACCTTGTTTCAAAACTGAAAAATAAAATAGGTCTAGGAGTGTAGCTCAGATGTAGAACATTCCTGGGTTCAATCCCCAGTACCACAAAATAAGTTAATTAACTAATTAAATTAAAAGCCAGATGTCACAGGGCACCCATCCTGGACAGTTGACAGTTTCCCGTGCCTGCGGAGAGAGCACCATTTTCCTTAGGGACAGAGGACAAGAAGTGATTTCCCCTGCCTGGGAGGTACTGTCCTTGTCTTTGCTTGATGCTTTTAATTTCTCTCTCCCATGAGCTTGGGGCATGGAGGGGCTGGAGCCAAAGAGTAACTGCTCTGACACGATTACTTACCAAAATAATTCAGTGCTAAGTACCACCGAATGCACCTTCGCACTACACCTCGCCCACGATTAGGTCCGTGGCCTCACGTTCACCCGTGTAGACCCGAATCTTGGGATTGCTGTTGATTCCGACCTTCCACGTGCTCTAGCTGTCTGCTGCTCCTTCCTATCCGCCATGTCTTCAAAATGCGTCCACAGTGTGTGCCGAGCACCTCTCACGGCATCTGTCATCACTCCCTCCTGCCCCTGGCCCGCGGCTGGCCTCCCTGCTTCTGCCCTGACCCCCCACATCTTCCTCCAGCCGACAGCCTCCATGCATCTCTCTAAGGAAGGCAGAGCCTGCCCCTCACCTGCTCCAGATGCCCAGCGGCTTCCCGTCCCCCCAGAACAAGCGCCAGGCTTGTCTTGGCACCTGCCTGCGGCCGCTCTTCCTTCCATCCCGGCCTACAGACCTTGACCCTGACGCCCGGACCCACTGGCGCTGCTCACGCTCAAAGCGGCCCTCCCCGTCTGCAGTCAGGAAGCCGGGCAGGGTGGTTGCAGGGGCGCTGTGCCTGGTCCCGGGGGACGTGGGGGAAGCATCCTGCTGTCTGGGTGTGCCATCCAGGGGCACGCTCCTGGCGCTGGCCTGGCTAAGCTTCCAAGGCTGCCCTCCCGGGTCCACACTACACAGCCCTAGACTGGAGAAGAACGAGTCCTGGTAATTATCTTAAAGCCGCCAGGAGAGCCGCAGGCCCTGGCAGCGACCTCCGTGTTCATTTCAGTCCTAAGCTCCGTCCCTCTTCCTTCTGCCACCAGGATTTCAGCCCCATGCCCGCCATGATGTGCGCTCGATCTTGTCACCTGTCAGAAGGCATTTTCTCTCAGGAACCATTCCCGGAGCAAGCGACGTAAAAGAGACAGCACGAGGCAGAGAGGGCGAAATGGAGACGGAGAGATGAACAGAGGGGAAAGAGGTTGGATAGGAAAAGCCATCTCAGCTCGGGAGTCGCCGGACTGGACAGAACCACGGTGACAAAAAATAAAGAAAACCTCATTTTTAGCCCATAAATATTTCCCAGTTGCCTTAAAATTGTAGACTCTGGGTTGGATTTTGACATTCGGATCTAACAAAATCCAATTAGGAATGTCAAATTCCTAATTGGATTTTGGGGTACTCTCTTGGAAAATGAAAGCCCACATTTGTTCAGGCAGCGGGAGAATTTGCTATTGGAAGAAAGGCATTTTTCTTTGCTTTTTAACTGGTACCAAGGATTGAACCCAGGGGCATTCCGCCTCTAGGCTACACCCCTAGCCTTTATTAAATTTTTATTTTTATTTACTTATTTATATTTATTTATTTGTTTATTTATTTGTGGTACTGGGGATTGAACCCAGGGGCATTCTACATCTGAGCTACACCCCCCGCCCTATTTTTTATTCTTTATTTTGAACAGGGTCTCACTAAGTTGCAGAGGGCCTCACTAAGTAGGTGAGTCTGGCCATGAACCTGCGATCCTCCGGTCTCAGCCTCCCAAATACTGTAAATTTTTTTTATTTTGAAATAGAGTCTAAGTTGCGGAGGGCCTCACTAAGTTTCTGAGGCTGGCTTTAAACCTGTGATCCTCCTGTCTCAGCCTCCCAAATACTGGAAATTTTTTTATTTTGAAACAGGGTCTCACTGAGTTGCGGAGGGCCTCACTAAGTTGCTGGGGCTGGCCTTGAACCTGCAATCCTCCTGTCTCAGCCTCCCAAGTATTGGGATTACAGGTGTGTGCCACCGTGCCCGGCTGAGAAAGGGCCTTTGAAGGCCTCCCTGTGGGCTATGATTCCCTGGCCCACAAGGTCCCACAGGTCTGAGCTTTCTCTCTCTGTCACCAAAACCATTCCCGGCTCATGTTACCAAACAAAACACAAGAAGGCAGATCCGAATGTCAGATAAACAATGAATAATTTTTTTCAGTGTAAATATTTCACATGCAAGATTTGGAACATACTTATACTAAACAGGCTGGCATCATAAATTTGGAATTTAGTATAATGACTTCAGAATTTTAGTATAGTATAATAATTTTAGGATGGTTTTAGTATAAGCATGTTCCATAAATAATATTTGTGACATATTAAAGATTTTGTTATAACAATTTAGGACATACTATAGTCCTGTTAAGAATAATTTTGAGCATACCTATATCCCAGGTAATATTTGGGGCATACTTATAGTAAATGTTTTGGCATAAAGCCTTTGGGATTTAGTATAATAGCTTCTAAATTTTGGCATAATAATTCTAGAATAATTTTTAGTAGAGCCAGACGTGGTGGCGCATGCTTGTAATCCCAGTACTTGGGAGACTGAGACAGGAGGATCGCAGATTTGAGGACAGCCTCCGCAAGTAGTGAGACTCTCATCAACCTAGCAAGACCCTGTTTCAAAATAAAAATAAAATAGGGCTGGGGGTATAGCTCAAAGGTAGACTGCCCCTGGGTTCCATCCCGAGTCCCAAAAAAAAGAATAATTTTTAGTATAATTATACCCTACATCGGGACATGCTAATACTAAAAATGTATCTGTTGTTTATCTGAAATTTGAATTTTACCAGGTACGTTTCTATTTGCAAATCTGGCGCTATGCGGACCTTTATACAAGGGGCTTTGGTTGGATGCTGAGTCCTTGCTCTGCTGCCCACACGTGACCTCTGAGAGCCCAGGATTGTGGTGTCTCCCTTGGGCCAAGGGCACTTATTCCAGGGCAGGGCAGGGCAGAAGTACCCACCTGCTTAAAGGGCCACTTCATGCCCATCCTGGGTGAGGCCTGTCCTTGAGACATTTTCCCACAGAGCGGGGGCTTCCTAAGTTTCATAGATTGTGTGTGTGTGTGTGTGTGTGTGTGTGTGTGTGTGTGTGTGTTAGTTACTGGGGATTGAACCTGGGGGCATTCTACTTCTGAGCTACACCCCCAACCCTATTTTAGTTTTATATTGAAACAGGGTCTCACTAGGTTGATGAGAGTCTCACTACTTCTGAGGCTGTCCTCAAACCTGCGATCCTCCTGCCTCAGCCTCCCAAGTACTGGGATGACAAGGCAGGCGCCACCATGCCCGGCTATTTCATAGATTTTCTTTTCTTTTTTTTTTTTCTGCACTATCGGGGATTGAATCCAGGGGCGTTCTACCTCCAGGTTACACCCCCAGCCCTATTTTTTTTATTCTTTATTTTGAAACAGGGTCTCGATAAGTTGTAGAGGGCCTCACTAAGTAGCTGAGGCTGGCCACAAACCCGGATCCTCCTGTCTCAGCCTCCCAAGTACTGGGATTACAAGCATGTGCCACCACGCCTGGCTTATTTCATAGATTTTCTAATTACCTGTTTCTCTCACAAACTGGGGATCCTTCCAGAAAAACCTTGTGGAATTAAATGCAAGAAGAATCATGATTATAAAAAAATATCGTGATTCTAAAAATTCAGTTCTCAGAATGTGCTAAGAACCTTCCATGCATTGTCTCAATTAACTCTCAACACAAGCTCCATGAGGAAGGGCTTGCGCTGATCTATGGGCTCAGAGAGGTTAAGTAACTGGCCCCAGGCCACACAGCTGGAAAGGGACGGGGCTGGGCCTGAGCGCAGGCTTCCTGGCTGGCGAGTGGCTGGCTTTCTTTCCTAGGGCTGCTCTCTAGCCGGCGCTGTATTTGCAACTGGTGGGGGTGGGGGGGACCAGTTTGGTCAGTGAATTTCTCGCACAGACTTGAACATCTCCTCTTTCTCTGCCACTCCCAGGAAAACCAGGCATCCCCAGTGCACGCTTACAGCATCCCAGGACGGGTTATTTAGCAAGATCAGCACAGCAGGAGATGCGCAGCCACTGAGTCAGCGCGGATCTGAGTCAGGGCCCAGTCTCGATGGAGCGAGAGGAGCCAGCACGGGACCGCTGGCCTCACCGTGGGCGACACCCAGGCGGAGTCTCGGGCCAGGCCAGCTGCGCTGCCAGCTGCCTTCCCAGCTGGTGCCACGCCTGGAGACAGAAGCCAGGAAGCTCCTGCACGGAGACCTCGGGGAGCTGGGAGACCTGGCCCTGCCCTGGCCCCTCGTGGTCCCCACGCACCCTCTGACACGGAGGGAAGCAGGACTTTGCAGTTACCCACGGAGCTGTGCAGTGAGATCCGCCTGAGTTCAGAGTCCTGCTCTGCCCCTTCGACCTCTGCGGAGGGTCCTGGGAAACCTCGTTTCTCTTTTTAAGCCTCAGTATCCACGTCTGTAGACTGGAGCCGTAAGAGCGATGGAACTTTACTCGTGGAGCTGCTGGGAGGCGGAACGAGACGCAGGTCCGGATGCCTCTCTTCTGCTCCTCCTCCTCCCCTTCCCATGGCAGAAATGGAAGCTCTGCAGCCGGACCTGCTAGCCCCAGAGCAACGCGCTGCTCCTCTGCCCAGGACCCCTGTGCCGAGAGGGGTGTGGGTGATGGCTTCAGACGCCGCTCTCTTGAAAGAATTATCCTTAGCTGGCAGCTGCTGCTGTGCCCGGAGATGCTGGAGCAGTGTCCCCTTCCCTGGCCCTGCTCAGCTATGGGGCTAGGAAAGCCCAGCCCCCTTGTCTCGGTGGGAAGGTGGATGTCATTGATACCCCAGAGCTCCCATGGGATCAGGCCGGGGTCAAGGGTAGCTGAACCCAGCCTTGGCTGGCCTCTGCTTTTTTCTTCTCCTGCTTGCTCTTCCTCATGGAGGGTCTCTCTGGAGAGTAGCCCTCAACTACCACTTGCTCTGCCTCTAGGGAACCTCACCTGAAACAGCTCCTAGTATTTCTCTGCCCGTCAAGAGGAACACGTGTCCCTTGGCAAACAGAAGCTGTAATGTGCACAAAGATAAATAGAAATGCAGAACATATCAGATGGGGCTTAAGTTTCCAGAAAGAACTTGAGTTCAACATGACCCATGTCCCTCTGGACCCATCAGCCCAGCAGCTCTCCTGCCTGCCTGGTGCAGACCGTCCGCCCTGCTCAGGTAGGAAGAGGGATAGAGCGGGACAGCCGGGCGACGTGCTGGCCCGAGGTGGCTGCCATAGCAGCCAGGGGTCTTCCTCTCAAGATGTGTTTCAGTCAGATTTTCTCATCGCCATGACAAAAATACCTGACAAGCACAACTTAGAGGAGGAAAGTGTATTTGGCTCACTGTTTTGGAGGGTCAGTCCATGGTCGGCAGGCTCTAAGGCAGAAACATCATGACGGCAAGACGTGGTGGAGGGACACACTCTCATATCATGGTGGCTGGAAGCAGAGAAAGCAAGAGGAGGGAATCAGGGACATGTCCAGTCCCCAAGACCATTCCCCCAGTGACCCACCTCCTCCAACCGTGGCCCGCCTCTGAATTGGGGAGCATGCTTTCCACACAGGAGCTTTGTGGGAACATTCTACACCCTAACCATAAATGGCTGTTACTCAGGGCAGGCTGACCTTCTGGGACAAACAGGCCCAGGGTGTGGTGGCTCCGCTGCAGCAGCAGCTCACTTTTTGCACATGTAGCAGCCAAGGTAGACGTTCCAGATGACAGGTGGCTGTATTGGACCCAGTGACTCAGCGTCCAGGGCTCTATCGGTGGCGAGGAGACCCTTGAGGACACAGTAGCCATCTGCATCAAGCCAGCCAGGGGGAGATGTACAAGAAGCACCCCACTGTCGAGAGGTGTGGCCTAATTCAGCTCACACTGCATGGCTGAAAATATTCATTTCTAGCTGGGCATGGTGGTGCACACCTGTCATCCCAGTACTGGGGAGGCTGAGACAGGAGGAGGATCACAGGTTAGAGGCCAGCCTCAGCTACTTAGTGAGGCCCTCCGCAACTTAGTGAGACCCTGTTTCAAAATAAAGAATAAAAAATAGGTCTGGGGTATAGCTCGGAAGTAGAATGCCTCTGGGTTCAATCCCCAGTTCCGCAAAAAAAAAAAAATAAGAAAATATCATTTCTGCCTTCTCTCCTCCCTCCCTTTCTACCCATGTGTTTCAGTTAGCACTGCTCTAATCCAAAATACCTGACGACCACAACTTAGAGGAAGAAAGATTTGTCTGCTCGTAGCTCTGGAGGTTTCCGACCTGGTTTTAGGTCACAAGTGCAGAGGTCAGGGCATGTTGCAGGGAAGAGAGAGCCCGAGTGGGGGGGCTCTGCTCTCCCATCACGGAGGCTGGAAGCCAAGAGAGAGAGAGAGGCTGGGGACAAGGGACAGATAGGGTCCCCAAGGCCACACCCCCAGGGACCCCTCTTCAGCAACCAAGCCCTGCCTGCAACATGGCTGCCTGTCTACGACAGGAGTTCTGGGGCACATTCTAAATCCAAACCCAAGCTGTGCATGGTGGCACACGCCTGTGATCCCAGTACTTGGGAGGCTGAGGCAGGAGGGTTGCAGGTTCATGGCCAACCTCGGCTATTTAGTGAGGCCCTCCACAACTTAGTGAGACCCTGTTTCAAAATAAAGAATAAAAAAATAGGGCTGGGGGTGTAGCTCAGAGGTAGAATGCCTCTGGGTTCAATCCCCACTAACACACACACACACACACACACACACACACACACACACACAAATAAACCCAAACCAAAGCACCATTTTCCTTTCTCTCTTTCCTTCTTCCCTTTCTTTCCATCTTTTCTTCCTTCCTTCTTCCCTCTGTCCTGCCACAGATATTTATTGAGTTTATACTAAGGGCCACACACTGGGGTAGGTTCTAGGGACCAGTGTTGCCCTAAACCAGCCTGTGTCCCGGTCATGGGGCCTGTGGTCTTGTTGATCCGTGGCTGCAGCTGGGGCTGAGATCTGACAGTGCCCCTGGCTGAGCAGGAAGGAGTCTTTGGACCCGTTCGTGACATCTTTTCCGTCACAGGAGTGGGGTGGCCCCGGAGACCTGGCTCTCCCTCACCCACACCTGTGGGACTTGGCTCAAGCACCCTGCCTTCTCCCCTGTGCTGAGCAGTGGCTCCACACAGCCACCTCTGATCATAGCCGCGTAGGTACACGCGTGGGAAGCCCGCGCTCAGGGCTGACCTTTGCAAAACTCTGAGTCCTGCCGGATAGTGACAGGGGACATGGCCAGGTGAGATGGAGCCGAGAGGGGCCCAAGGCGTGGTGTCTCCGCTGCGAGACCAGTTGGTGTCGAGAAACTGTTCTCTGCCTGGACGCACCTGCTGGGCCTCATCTCTCCTCGTTCTGGAAAGCCGTGGAACATTCCCAGAGAGCAGGCGTGCAGCGGGAGGAAGGTTGGCTACAGAGGACATCTGTCGCCAGGCCAGGGGAGGCCAAGGGGAATGTGGAGACTCTCCACATTCCAAATCGAGGTGTCATGCAGAGTAACAGAGCCGTGTCACCCTCTGGACAGAACATGGTCGGCTGCAAGGGCCCCAGCCACGGGGGATTTTTTTTTAATGGCTGTGGACATTGCACGGAAGGGACTGTAATTACAGTGTCCGCTGACCCTTCCTGAGGCCTCCGGGCAGCAGAGGGACTGCGGCGGGGAGGCTCGGCTAAGCTGGCAGCCTCCGAGGACACGCATGTCATGGAAATGTAGGCCAAATGCGGAGGGGGCTCCGGAGGGACCTCCAGTGACCCGACAAAGGCCAGTGCCCCTAGGGAAATGGAGCGTGGCAAACCCCATGCCCGCACTCCCAGAGGAACTCCCTCCCTCCCCCCACACATATTCTCACGTCTCAAGATGCTTCTATCAGAGTCTCCCGAGCTGTGTCTATATTTATCTTTTTAAAAATGCCTGGCATGGTGGCACACACCTGTCATCCCAGTGCTTGGGAGGCTGAGACAGGAGGATCGCAGGCTCGAGGCCAGTCTCAGTAACTTAATGAGACCCTCAGCAACTTAACAAGACCCTGTTTCAAAATAAAAAGGGCTGGGGAAGGAGTTCAGTGGTAGAACACCCCTGGGTTCAATCTCTAGTAACACACACACACACACACACACACACACACACACACACACACACACACCAAACAAAAAACAAAGAAAATGCACGCACGTGTATGCATTAGCAGGGCAGGTCCACATCATAAAATCTCAAACATGATTCAAAAAATCATGCCAAGAATTGGAAGTCTCAAACAGGGTATGGTGAGCCACGCCTGTAATCCCAGTACTTGGGAGGCTGAGACAGGAGGATCGCAGGTTCACAGACAGCTTCAGCAACTTATGGAGGCCCTCCACAACTTAGTGAGATTCTGTTTCAAAAAAAAATGACTGGGGGTACAGCTCAGGGGTAGAATGTCCCTGGGTTCAATCCTCAGTACCACAAAAATAAAATAAAATAATAAAATAATAAAGAAACGGGAGTCTCGGATGCTAGCTCCTTATCACCCTGAGGGTGTGGTGCTCTTACTCTTTTAGGAGTATCTGCTGAGCCGCATCCAGTAGCGGGCGTTTCACATCATCTTCTGCATCTAAACTTGTCCTCCGGCGTGTGTGAATAGTTGTCAAGGCAACCTGGCGTGCTGGGGAGACAGGACCGCTGCCGGGACGGCTGGACCACTTCATCCCAGGGCTGCGCGCGTGCGGGTCCCCCCACTCCCCAGCCCCATCCTGGGGGAGGAAGGCTGGCCCCTCCCCTGCTGGCTTTGCTTCATATTTTGCTTAAATGTTAGTCCCTCTGGCGACCTCACCATCGGACTGAGTGTAATACTCGGACCCCTGTAACAACGCCGACGGCCCCCCTTCTCCTTCAGGCGCGAATGGGGAGTCACCTCCTAACGATGCACGTTCCAAACTAGCTTACACCTCACCCTTGTCACCAGTCCTTACCGCACACAGTGGCATGTAGGGCACGTGCAGCTGAGACAGCTTATTCCTCTCCCGACAGCACGAGATGTAACTGGGGACATGTCACCCCACGAGGCCAAGTGGACCCTGGCCTCCATTTTCTCAGGTGTATTTGCCTCTGGGGAGGCTGTGTGTGTGTGCGTGTGTGTGTGTATGTATGTGGTGCTGGGGATTGATCCCAGAGGCATTCTACCTCTGAGCTACACCCTCAGCCCTATTTGTGTGTGTGGTGGTGGGGGGTCTGGGGATGGAACCCAGGGGCATTCTGCCTCCAAGCTACACCCTCAGCCCTATTTTATTCTTTTATTTTTTGAAACATGGTCTCACTAAGTAGCTGAGGCTGGCCACGAACCTGGATCCTCTGGTCTCAGCCTCCCAAGTACTGGGATTACAAGCTTGCGACACCACACCCAGCTCCTAGTCTATTTTTAATTTTGGAAACAGGGTCTCGCTAAGTTGCTGAGAGTCTTGCTAAGTTACTGAAGCTGGCCTCAAACCTGCGATCCTCCTGTCTCAGCTTCCTGTCTCAGCCTGAGATTACAGGCGTGCACCACCATGCCCAACTGGTTGCTGCTACTTTGAAAACGGAGCTTATTTTTGGTCACAGACGCCAAACTGCTTTTCTGACATGCGCCAGCAAAGGTGTCGCAACAGCAGAGTGAGAACCCGGGGGCCGAGTGCAGCACTGAAGTCGCAACCTGCAGTGTCGTCAGGCACTGTCGTCGGGGACTCCGAGGCCTCCATGAGCTGCCGCCTCTGTCCACAGCTTGGGTGGGAAAGGCCTGCAGGTTCCAGCGCGCTCTGCCGCGGTCCGGCGAGCAGCCAGACGGGGCTGCGGGGGCTTCACACGCCTGTTGTGTGTGTTGGGCGCTCGAGCCACAATAAAAACAAAACAAAAATATTTTAGAACAAGCAACCCGCGGCCCGTCCCGATTCTCCTTGGCACTTGCTCTGTTTGTGTATTTTTCCCATCTGCGGCCGCATGGCAGAGTCTGTCGGGCAGGAGAATTCCTTTGCGGCCGTTTGCCAAGACAGATTCGTTTCTTTCGCTCTCCCCACTCTAATTCTGAAGCTCCGTCTGGCTGTCTCCCGGAGCCTTCAGCGGGGTTCGCCCTCTCAGCTCGGCTCAGCCAGAGACTGGATTTGAAACTGCAAAGGTGTCGCCAGAGGAGGGAGAATGCTTGGGAGGAAATCGGCAAGATAAAACGGATCCGGTCCTGAAGACAAGCCACCGCTTTCCGGCTGGGGACACCACGCAGGATTCTGCCACTGACCGGATTTATCCACCCATTCTGATCCAAGCAGGAGAAAATGAGCTCGGCGCCTTGGACCCGACCCCCGGGACAGCCCTGTGCTCCCTGCGCCCCGGATCCTCATCTCCAAGCAGCCCCTCCCGAGCTGGCCGCCCTCTTGTCCCCACACTGTGTTATTGGTTTAACTTGCCCGTCCTCCACAGCCGTGGGAACTCCCTGAGGGCAGGTCCTAATCGCCCCTGCTCACTGTGGGGTGCTGTGCCCGGAACAGCGAAGGGGTGATGGGTGTCCACTGCATACAATTAGTCCTCTTTTTTGTGTGTGTGGTACTGGGGATTAAACCCAAGGCCATTGTACCTCTGAACTCCACCCCCAGCCCTATTTTATTTTTTATTTGGAAACAGGGTCTCACTAAATTGCGGAGGGCCCCACTAAGTTGCCGAGGCTGGCCGCAAACCTGCGATCCTCCTGTCTCAGCCTCCCGAGTACTGGGATTGCAGGCGTGCCCCACCACTCCGGGCTGCAATTATTACCTTTGCGGAGGCACCAGCTGAGGCACTTTACACGCATTATCTTATTTAATCCTCCTGAGAGCTTGCTGAATCAGCCCATAATTATCCTGTCTTATTGATTAAAAAAAGAAAAGAAGAAAGAGCCAGGTATGGCTCACGCTTGTAATCCCAGTACTTGGGAGGCTGAGACAGGAGGATATGGGTTCACGGCCAGCCTCAGCTACTTAGTGTGGCCCTCCACAACTTAGTGAGACCCTGTTTCAAAATAAAGAATAAAAAATAGGGCTGGGGATGTAGCTCGGAGGTAGAATGCCCCTGGGTTCAATCCCCAGTACCTCAAAAAAAAAAAAAAGAAGGGAAATATCCAGTCAGGCATGGTGGTACACACCTGTAATCCCAGTACTTGAGAGGTTGAAACAGAAGTAGTACAGGTTCGAGGCCATCTTCAGCCATTTAGCGAGACTCTCAGCAACTTAGCAAAACTCTGTTTCAAAAATTTTTAAAAAAGGGCAGGGGGTGTAGGTGGGAGGTAGAACACCCCTAAATTCAATCCCAAGGACTAAAAATTTTTTAAAATATATAAAAATCCAAGTTTTGTCCAACAGCGAGCCAACTTTAGAGCCAGGCCTCCAACCCCAGCCAGTCCGCCCTGGAGGGCTGATCCTTACCCAGCATGCCCCTCACGAGAGGACCGCTACTTCAGGGCGTGGGTACACTGAAAAGCAAGGTACTATGAGGAGCCTGTCTCTTTGGGGTTCGGGGTTCAGAGTGTGGGAGTAGAGAGAGGTAAGGTGGGCTGACTTGATAGAAAGTAGGAATCCCGCGGTTGATGTGTGTGTGCCAGTCAGCTCTCTGTTGCTATGAGAAAAAGCCCGAGATAATCAACTTAAAGGGAGGAAAGGTTTATTTTGACTGATGGTTTCGGTCCACAGTTGCTTGGCCCTCTTGCTTTGGGCAATGGTGGCACAGTACATCATGGAGGAAGGATGCACGTGGCAGAGGAGGCCTGTTGACCTCATAGCAGCCTGGGAGCATAAACAGAGAGAAGAACTGGCCAGAGCCCCAATATCCCCTCTAAGGGTACACCCCCAATTACCTAACTTCCTCCCACTAAGACCCGCCTCTTAAAGGTTCCACTACCTCCCAGAAGCACCACCCTAGAGATCAAGCCTCCCACATATGGGCCTTGGGGGACCTTGCAGATACAAACTAGAGTGGTTTGTTTATTGGCCTTTTACATATTTTATACCTCCTGATTGAGCCGGGTGTGGTGGTGCACATCTGCAATCCCAGTACTTGGGAAGGCTGAGATAGGAGGAAAGCATGTTCGAAGACAGCCTCAGCTAGTTGTGAGACTCTCATCAACCCAGTGAGACCCTGTTTCAAAATAAAAAAGGGCTGGAGGGTGTAGCTCAGAGGTAGCATGACCCTGGGTTCAATCCCCAGACACACACACACACACACACACACACACACACACACACACAAAGATATAGTTCCTAATTGTGTTCATTAAAACACTTTCAGCTTAAAAGAATCTAAGATGATTTTGATTTCTACGTTGAATTCCAACCAGTGCAGTAGGTGACAGGAAATGCGCATTCATTCATTCATTCATCATCATTCATTCATCTGGTGTTACTGTGCCCCAGACATGATTCCAGGCACTGGGGCTGCACCAGGAGCCAGGCAGAGCCTCCTGCCCTGATGATGTTCACATTCAGACGGAGGGAGAGGGCAAAACAATAACCAAATAAAATAAATAGTGACCGTGTGCACGAAGCAGTAATCGATTGCCAAAGCTACCATGGAGGAAGTGAGAGGGCTTAGTGGGGGAAATCTCCTCCGGCGGGGTCATTGGGAAGGTACGTGTTGGTTAGTTTGTTTACATAAGCTTTGACCTGGAAGATAGCGGAGTCGGCCACTGGGAAGACAGAGGCTCTGCACGTGCAAAGGCCCCGCGGTGGGAAGAGCCAGGTCCGCTTAAGGGCTGGGTGGAGGTCAGCTACACTAGAGAAGAGACAGCGTGTGGTCGAGGCTGCAGAGGAGGCCGCTAGCTGGACAGCACAGACCACGGCGGCCTTCGAAAGGATGAGTGAGGGCGGGACGTGGGGTTTTATCAAAGTGTCGAAGATACCACTGAGAAGTTTTGCACTTAGGAAAGATTTTTTTTTCATTAATCAACTTTCTTTTTTTTTTTTTTGTCACTGGGGATGGAACCCAGGGGCCTTCTACCTCTGAGCTTCACCTCCAGTCCTATTTTTTATTCTTTATTTGGAAAGAGGGTCTCACTAAGTTGCAGAGGGCCTCACTAAGTAGCTGAGGCTGGCCGCGAACCCAGATCCTCCTGTCTCAGCCTCCCAAGTACTGGGATGACAAGCGTGCGCCACCACGCCTGGCTTCGACTTTCTTTTTTCAACAGCAGTTTTAGGTTTATAGAAAAACTGAACAGAAAGTACACAGAGTTCCCGCGTACTTTTCCCCTTAACCCCAGGTTCCCCCGTTACTAACATCTTGCCTTAGTGTGATACATCTGTCACAAATGGCAGAACGATGATTATTACTATGACTTGTCGAGCACCATCTCAGAACACACGCTCAGATTATCAGCTTGGACCGGCTGAGTTTGACTACATGGTATTTGGTGGGTGGGATTCATTCGCAAGCGGACACATTCCAAGGGACCTGGTGTAATCTTCAAGGTGCGGTCTTTGGTGTCGTCTCCACCCAGTAATGGTTAATCCCTCCTTCCCCTAAGCTTGTCACATGTCTGCCTCACTAACCTTCTTTACTGTAACCCGTGACAATTGTTGATTTCTAAGCTTGATTAACCTTTATGATGTTTTGTCTAAAGTTTCTATAAAAGCAAGTTGCTGCCTACAGATGGACAGGAGAAGTTGATATCTCTATCTCCTCCCCGACCCCCCCAATTATTAAATTCTCTCCAAATTATTATATCAGACTTCGTGTCATTTTTGTGCAAGAAGACTATTGATCAGGAAGCTGGTGCAGCAACCTTCCATGTCAGGAACCACAGAACAATTTTTAGGAAGCTGCCTGGTGCAGCGACCTTCCGTGGCAGGAACCACGGAATAGTTTTCATGGAGCTGCCTTAAAGCAGCAACCTTCCGTGGCGGGACGGAGCAAGCAGCGTCTGCCAGAGCACCCGATAGTTACTAAAAGTAATATTATTACTATGATTAACTAAAGCCCATACTCTACATTCAAGGTTTTGACAAATGGATCATGACCTGTGCCCACAGCAGAGTGTCCCAAGGAATCCTTTCACTGTGGGAAAAATCCCCTGTGCTCCATTCTTCATCCTCCCTGTCCTCCCCTGGCCCCCTGTCTTCAACCCTCAGCACTGTTGGTCTTTTTATTGTCTCTATAATTTGCCTTTTCCAAAATCTCATATGGTTGGAATCACCCACAATACAACCTTTTCAGACTGATGTCTCTCACTCAGCAAGTTGCACATAAGTTTCCTCCTCTTCTTTTCATGACTTGATAGATCATCTCTTTTCATTGCTGAATAGTATTCCATTGCCTGGTCGTACCACAGTGCATGTAACCCTTTGGTCCTTTTATAAAGCACACGCGATGTCGTGTGAGAATTAGACAGGCGGTTGCAGGTTAGTTGATCATGGATCGTCGCTACCTGTGAAGAAGGGGCAGAAGCAGGTTCGCAGATTCAGCACGTCCCACCCTCTGCACTTCAGGCCTCTTTCCCAGCACACTTCGCTGTTCCCAAAACTATCCACTCCCCCGGCACAGCCACACACCCACCGGAATCGGGCTGCAAGTGTCTCATGTTCCCACAGCCCAGCTTCCCTGTGGGACGACAACAGGACAAGACATAAAAGCACAAGAGAAGCGCTCAGGGATGCTGGGCCTGGGCACCATGGCCACACTCCACGGTAACAGCCAGTCAACTTTTCCGCCCGGGTTCCCAGCCCGCAGCCCTGTCTGCTGCAAAGCCGGCAGGCGGGACTTTGAAGATCCCCGTCCAGCGTGGAGGGTGACTCAGTCGCTGGTGGCTCGGAGGGTGTGTCTCAGACAAGCTACCAGAAGCTCCGCATTGTCTTAGGATTCTTCAAACGCAGCCATAAATCAAGCTGGTCCCCGACGCGCATTGGGGAGCAGCGCGACCTCGAGGGGCCTCTGTCTGCAGCCTGTCACCACGTCTTAGATCAAGGACAGCTTGGCGGGGAGGCCTGGCCCCGCTTTTCTGTTGCTAAATCCCCCTTTTTTATTGTTGTTGTTGTTCTTCTTTTTGTTTTTGGCCCTGGTGCTGCCACCCAAGCTGGGAAGGAGGGCAGGAAGGGGCTGATTCACAGACCACAGACGCAGCTACACAGAGGGGAGGCAGAGCCGGAGGCTAGCACCCCGGCCTCCAGACTTGGAGACTGCTCCTGCCTCCTAGGAGGGGTTGAGAGAGAAGGCTCCGGCCAGGGACCAGGCAAGGCCCGTGCCTCCTGCATGGGACAGCGACCTTAAGGAACTGATGGGCCTTATCGGAGCTTAGTTCTCGAGCCAGGCATACCTGTCATCTCAGTACTTAAGAGGCTGAGATGGGAGGATCACAGATTCAGTTGGAGGCCAGCCTCAGCAACTTAGTGAGACCCTCAGCCACTTAGCAGAGATGCTGTTTCAAAACAAAAATAAAAATAAGGCTGGGGGGGGGGTGTTCGTTCAGAGATAGAGCACCCCCGGGTTCAATCTCCAGTACTAAAAAATAAAAATAAGAAAGCCAGCCACTGCTACATAGTTCTCTGCTCTGTGAAATGGAAGCCAGAGTCATAGCGTCTCCCTCTTGGGACTGATTGGTTATGGAGGGATGGACTTGGCCCTTCCACCCTTTAAAAAAAAAAACAGCTTTATTGAGGTATACTTAAGACACCAAAACCTCATCCCACAGCCAGGGGCAGTGGTGCACACCTGGGAAGCTGAGACAGGAGGATCGCAGGTTCGAGGACAGCCTCAGCAACTTAGCGAGACCCTCAGCAACTTAGCAAGACCCTATTTCAGAACAAAAAGGACTGAAGATGTACACAGGAGGTAGAATGTCCCTGGGTTCAATCCCTAGTACCACAAAAACAAAACAAAAAAACCCTCATTCTTTCTAAGTGTGCAGCTCAGCGAGCTCTCTGTCTTTTCCCAGGTGCGCGGCCCCCCTCTCTTCCTCCAGCTCCAAAGGCTCCTTCGGCCTCTTTTCAATCGCTCCATTCCTACCTGAGCTGGGAGCAGCCGCACCCCGTCTGTGGTTAGGAAGTAAAAGGAGTGACTTGCTCAGCCAACGTCTCTGTGTTCAGGCTGAATTCCCTGCAAATAGATAGACAGAGGTACATGTTAAAGATATCTAGAGCCAGGCGTGGTGGCGCACACTTGTAATCCCAGTACTCAGGAGGCTGAGACAGGAGGATCCGGGTTTGCGGCCAGCCTCAGCTACTTAGTGAGACCCTCCGCAACTTAGTAAGACCCTTTTTCAAAATAAAGAATAAAAAAAAAATAGGGCTGGGGGTGGAGCTCGGAGGTAAAATACCTCTGGGTTCAATCCCCAGTACCGCAAAAAAAAAAAAAAAAGGTATCTAGAACCAGCAGCATCTTTCCCCAGGTGGAACCATTAACATTGTAGCCAGGCTTGTTCGCTACCCAACCTGCACAGCTGCCCCTGGCAGCCCTGGGTTGGCACCTCAATCACTAGCAGGCATCTTACTTTGAAAATCATATTTCCCAGCCTGGCCTGGTGGCACCTGCTTGGAATTCCAGTACTTGGGAGGCTGAGACGGAAGGATCACAGGTTCGAAGTCAACCTCAGCAATTTAGCAAGGCTGTCAGCAACTCAGCGAGACCCTGTTTCTAAATAAGAAATAAAATAGAGCTGGGGGTATTGCTCAGAGGTAGAACATCCCTGGGTTCAATCCCCAGTACCACCCAAACAAAACAAAACAAAACAAAAACTGTATTTCCCTGGGGGAAAACCCAACAGAAAGTGAAGTCAAACAGAAAACTCAGAAAAAAAGATGATCTTACTTTGTTTAAGTGTGTGTGTGTGTGTGTGTGTGTGTGTGTGTGTGTGTGTACACATAAATAAAAATAAAACACTGGAAGAAAATATAGCAACCTTTTTATGGTAATGATCTCGGGGTGACAGACTTAGGTGCGATCTTTTCTGTCTTAGACTTTTCCGCGTTCGCCAAATGTTCCGTAATAATGCGATGCGCTATTGGTTGGGAAGCAGAGGCGAGACGCTCATTCCTCTCCTCCCTTTTCAATACAGACGGGTTGATTTCTTTGGTGACAAGGTGAAAAAAAATCCTTTCTATCCCCAATCAATTTCGCATCTGGAGTGAAGTGAGGCTTCGTGAATAAAATCGTCCCTGCCTCCGTGTTGCACACGTGACAAGCACACCCACCTGCCGCGCACACACAATACACTAGACAAGAGTTTTCCATCAGATGGGCTTTTTTTTTTTTTACCTTGGCTGAATGAGATTCTGCAAGACAAATCTGATTTGTCCAACTGTATTTTTTTTAAACTTTTTTGGAGGGAGGGGCAGGAACTGGGATTAAACTCAGGGGCATTCTACCTCCGAGCTACACCCCCAGCCCTATTTTTTATTCTTTATTTTGAAACAGGGTCTCACTAAGTTGCGGAGGGTCTCACTAAGTAGCTGAGGCTGGCCGCAAACCTGTGATCCTCCAGTCTCAGCCTCCCAAGTACTGGGATTACACATGTGTGCCACCACGCCCGGTCCCCAAGCCCTTTTTTATTTGGAAACAGGGTCTCATTAAGTTGCTGAGGCTGGCCTCAAACCTCCAGTCCCAGCCTCCCAAATACTGGGATTACAGGCGTGTGTCACCATCCCCAGCTGTCCTATTGTGTTAAATGGCTCCTCATTTCTGGATTCTCCCAGACATGTCCAAATATAAAAAAGGTTCCTACTGGCCAGGCGTGGTGGCGCACGCTTGTAATCCCAGTACTTTGGGAGGCGGAGACCGGAGGATCCGGGTTCGCGGCCAGCCTCAGTTCTCTCTCTCTCTCTCTCTCTCTCTCTCTCTCTCTCTCTC
>PVJS01003036.1:0-78755 GCA_004027185.1 Glis glis
GCTGGGGCTGAGGATAGAGTTGGGGCTGGAGCTGGGGCTGGGGCTGGGGCTGGGGCTGGAGCTGCGCGCCTCGGTTGGCAGCGCCCCCTCTGCGGCCGCGGGCGCCCGCTCGCTCGCGCGCTCGGGCCGGCACCTGCAGCTCGGCCGAGGTCCCGGCCCGAGACCGCCGGCTCCAACTTTCCCCTCCCCCGGGCCGGCCGCGCGCGCATGCCGCGGTCCCGCTAGCGGCGCTGCACTGGGGCCGATGCGGGGGGACCGGCCCGCGCCCCCCGCGCCTGGTAGATAGGGAGGAGCTGGGCTCGGCGCTCGGCGCGGGCCATGGCAGCGAGGCCCGGCCGGCCGGGGCCGGACGCCGCGGTGAGTGGGGCGCGGGCGGGCGGGCGGCCCCGCCAACTTTCCGGCGGCCTTCCGCTGCCTCGGGCCGGCGGGCTCAGCGGGCCGGGGACCCGGGCCGGGGCGGCGGGGCGAGCGGCACTGGCGGGAGCGCGGGGCGGGCGCGGGCCCCAGGCGGCCGGGGCGGGCGGGTCGGGTCGGGGCGCGGGGACGCGCTGGAGTCCTGAGCCGGGACCGGCGGGGCGCCACGGCCCGGCCCGCCGCCCGAGACGAGCCTCAGGCCCGCGCGTCGCCCGGACGGCCCCGGGGTCCCCGGCGGGATGAATGGGCCGGGAGGAGGCCGGCCCGCGCGCCCAGCCCGGCCGAGGATGGGGAGATTGAGGCCGGGGACGCGGGCGAGGCGCACGCATCAAGTGGCGAGCGGGGGTTCGCAGGCGGGGTCCCCACACTCCGAGCCCGCGCTGAGGGCTGCACGGGGAACCAACCGAGGGGGCTTCCCAGGGCTCCGCGGTTGTCTTAGGGATAGAAAGAGAACCAAAACCCGGGCTTAAACATCTTCAGCGACATCTCTAATTTGTTCATTTCATCTTTGCCAGTGGTAATCTGATTGGGGTGCTGGACCAACTTTCTAAAAAGAAACCTAATGAAAGACATAGTCACGGTGGCCCAGGATTCGCTTCTGTTTCTGCATAATCAGAGTAAGGCAAGGGCCACACCGATACCAGGCCGGAGGCCTGGCATGCGCCCGGGGACCCAGCTGCCCAGCTGAAGATCCAGACCCCACCCGCCAGCAGCCGGTTCCACAGGCGGTCTTAGTCCGCAGCCAGCTGCAGTTCCCCCAGGAAACCATCAGGACTCCCAGGACTTCTGACCATGGCTTTGCCTGAGCCCATGGTGCCCAAACAGGATGCCCAGGGAAAGAGGACTTGTCTTGAGGCTGCTCACAGATGCTGATAGTGGCCGAGCTGCCACTCATCATCTTAGGTGGGGGCTGTATACTAAAGACCTGGAGAAAGCCAGTCTCATGGGGCTAGGGCAACCGTGGGGCCTCAAGCCCCAGAGAAGGTGTGAATGGCCTGGGATCTCTGACTGGCCTGGCCTCTGGTGGGTTTGTTTTTTGTTTTTGTTTTTGGTATTAGGGATTGAACCCAGGGGCATTCTACTCCTGAGCTACTCCCCAAAGCCCCCTGTTTTTTATTTCGTATTTTGAAACAGGGTCTCATGAAGTTGCTGAGGCTGGCCAGCCCTGTGATCCTCCTGTCTCAGCTTCTCAAGTACTGGGATTCCAGGCGGGCACCACTGCAAACAGCCTCTGGTGGTTTTGAAGGCTGGCTGCTCCTGTGTCACAGGCGTGCTGACATTTAGTAGTGGCTTCCGGCTTCTGCCTCCCAGGACCCGGATCCCCCTCCACTTCTCGTCTATCTGTCACTATATTAGTATCCCTCCACTCAGGAAGTGCAAGGTTAATAATAGTCGGGGTGTCTCAGGTAGCCAGGGTTCACCCCCCTTCAGAGCAGCCCAGATGGAGCTGAGTCCCAGGAGGAATTCCGTTCCTTCCGGTCTCTCCCGTTCCTTCCCTCCGGAGCTCACTCAGCCTCTGAAGGCAGGAGAAAGCTTCCTTTAGCATAGGTTACCAAATGCACTGGCTTCCTACCCCCCTTTCAGAAAAAAAGGTTACTTAGCAGCCTGGGTGCTCCCACCACCCCCTCATTTTTATTCAATGCCCTCCCAGTTGCCCCAGGGGCTACTCCTGCTCCCTGGATCCAGTGTCCTCCCCAGGGCAGTATCACTGACTTTGGGAATATCTGAGAATCCAGTGACCCATAGGTTCCCAAAGTGGGCTATACTGCCCCCCCAGGGGCATGGGAATGAAATATAGATACATAAAAATGCAATTTTGTCACTGCAGCTTTTTGTTTATTCCCTCAAAGAAGGTAGATTTCTAGGTGGGCACTGAGAAACTTTTTTTTTCTGAAAAGGAAGTGGTAAGCCAGATAAATTTGGGAACCTCCATTAGACCTGGACTTCAGAGGAACCTGAGGAGCATTGGAAAATGACAGCACAGTGGTTAAGAGAAAGACCTTAGAGGTGCACTACCTAGATCCAAATCCTGGCCACTCATGGATTGGCTGGGTGACTTTGGGCAAGTTACTTGACTTCTCTGTCATTCAGTTGCCTCATCTGCAAAAAAGAAGATGGCAAAGGTACCTGCCTTGTGGGATTCTTGGGAGGAGCAAATGAATTAATCTATGTAGAGTGCTTAAAATATAGTAAGAGCTTTGTAAAAGGTAAACTTTTTTTTATATACTGGGGATCAAATCCAAGGGCATCCTACCTCCAAGCTACACTCTCAGCCCTATTTTATTTTTATTTTGAAATAGGGTCTTGCTAAGTTGCTAAAGGTCTCACTAAATTGCCAAGGCTGGCCTTGAATCAGTGATCCTCCTGTCTCAGCCTCCCAAGTACTGGGATTACAGGCATGTGCCACCATGCCTGGCTTAAAGTAAACTTATCTTGTTTTGAAAGGATGTTTGGAGATAGCACATGAAATGATCTTCAGGGATATGGCCCAGGGATGTAACAAAATGTGTGCTGTGGAACCCTTGCACCCTCCAGCATACACAGACATGCACACACTGGAAATTAAATGAAAAGGAAGCTCAAGGTGAGGACTGGACAGACTCAAGAGGGCATCCTGGTGGGGCCCTCGGGGCTGTGAGCACCTGATGGTGTGGCCCGGGGCTCATGGCTGTGGATCGACTCTATGCAACGGGAGCCAGCCTTCATTAGGTCCCTGGTCTCCTCTCTCCCAAAGGCCTTTTTTTTTTTTTTGCAGTACCAGGGATTGAACGCAGGGGCGTTCTACCTCCGCGCTACGCCCCCGGCCCTATTTTTTTTATACTTTATTTTGAAACCGGGTCTCACGAAGTTGCGGAGGGCCTCACTAGGTAGAGAGAGCGAGAGAGAGCAAGAGCGAGAGAGAGAGAGAGAGAGAGAGAGAGAGCTGAGGCTGGCCGCGAACCCGGATCCTCCGGTCTCCGCCTCCCAAAGTACTGGGATTACAAGCGTGCGCCACCACTCCCGGCGCTTTCCCAAAGGCCTTTTGAGGCTGCCTGGCAGGGATGGGGCTTGGAGAGGACCAGCCACTTTCCTCACATTTATCATAGCCCAGAGAGTCTGGTTAGCATGTTGTTCTGGTAAGTATTTGCTCTGTTAAATATTCTTTCCGGAACACATGGATCCTTTTGGCCTCTGCCTGCCCTGTTGGATTACACACTGTTCTGGTGCATCCAGCGTGGGTGATTGATTAATTGGATCAGAGTAGTTGAACTAAACGGATGGGCAGTTGAGACTTAAGAACAAGCCGGAAGCAGGAATCTCTTGTGGCAACTAGGGCCACTTGCTCTGAGGCTCGGGTACCACCTGGCAGCTAGGAGATCCTCGGGGAATACTTGCAGACCGTTTCATAGATGCCTGTGTGCACGAATGACCCCTTTACAACTCAGCCACTTCATTTTTCAAATCACGAGGGCGAGGACCTACATTCTGGGTTTCTGTTCTCTCTCTTTACCTTAGCAGGATACTGGACTTGAAATGGGACCTTAGTGAGTGCATTGTACAACTAAAGCAAGAGGTGCGCCGTAGCCAGTGGGAGTGACATTATCTGCAGTTACCTCTAAGATACCCTGGGGTCCCTGCCTGTGTCCTGCCTACTCTGTGCCTACAGAAGACCCAGAGCAAAGTGACAAAGCCGTAGCCAGTGAACTTCACTTCTAACGATTGGGTTACCTTAGCCAGGCACTCTACTTCTCTGGGCCTCTATTATATCATCAGCAAAAGGAAGGTCTAGAACTAGACGATTCCTTTCTAGAGACCTGTGTTGGCCTGAACACGAGCCTGGCGATGGAGCTGGGACCGGCCGGACCTGGCCAGACACTTAGCTTTGTTGTGGATTAGCTGCAGTCCCCACCAGGCTCCGTGTCTATCAGGGCTGTCTGATGGCCATCTTCAGCCTCAGAATGATTGAGGTGCCCTTCGGGGTGATAGGCTTCAGTCAGGTATGCCTGGCTTGAGTCTGAGAGTGTTAACTAGCTGCAGAACTTGGGCAAATCATTAACCTCTCCAAACCTCAGTTTCCCAACTCTAAAATGGGGATATCAATTATAAGTGGTAGGGTGCTTGCCTAGCATGCATGTGGCTCTGGGTTCCATCCCCAGCACTTCAAACACACACACAAACACACACACACACACACACACACACACACACAGTGTATGCACTTGGTCCAGTGACTGCTAGTATAATTTAACAATTTTATTATAGAAATTACAGAAACTATTGAGCCTCCCCCAGTTGAGTCTAGACTGGCTTTCCTTGGCCTCTGTTTATCTGCTTGTCTGTCTGTCATTATCTTCTGCTTTGCTCCCTAGAGTCAAAACCTTGAACAGTCAAATAGTGTCACTCATTGATATTGTGTCTCTTTGTCTCCACCGGTTCTCAGGGTTTTTTTTTTTGTGTGTGTGTGTGGTACTGGGGATTGAACCCAGGGCCATTCTACCTCTGAGCTACACCCCCAGCCCTATTTTATTTTTTATGTTGAAACAGGGTCTCGCTAAGTTGCTGAGGCTGGTTTTGAACCTGCAATCCTCCTGTCTCAGCCTCCCAAGTACTGGGATTACAAGCGTGCGCCACCACGCCTGGCTCATTCTCAGGTTTTTTTATGCTGAATCCTATTATTGTGTTGCAGAAGACAGTTAATTGGTGGGAGAAATGTGTCTGTAATGGCCTCATTCCTGGGGAATAAATGTACTTTTCCTCCTAGTCGAGCACAGGCACAGACCTTGAGTCCGATTTCTCTGGGACCCCAGCTCATGCACAGGGACCAATAGACTGTCTCATCTCTGGGCTCTTTCCTCCACTGCAGATGGCTTGCTGAGAGCCCAGAGTCAGAGGTACCATGTGTTCTTGACCTTGCAGACATTAATGCTTTGAAGAATTTAAAAGAGATAGAACCCAGGCGTGGTGGCAGACACCTGTAATCCCAGTACTTGGGAGGATGAGACAGGAGGATTGTGTGTTCAAGGACAGCCTCAAGAGCTTAGCAAGACCCTGTTTCAAAATAAAAAAAATAAAAAGGGCTGGTGTGTAGCTTGGAGGTAGAATGCCCCTGGGTTCAATCCCCGGTCTCAATAAAATAAAATAGAAGATTGGGTCCCTGCCCCAAATAATTTGGCAGGGCAAACAGGACTTGCATAAATTCAATAACTAGAGAAAGCTGTGTTTAAGATCCATTTTGAAAATCAAGCTTTAAAGAAAACTCAAGATTTATAGATAGTAAGACCTGAGTACCGAGGGCAGCATCGGGTCGGGACAGGACCCAGCAGGCCTTGAAGGAAGGAGAGGTTGTGATCATCGAACGAGGATGAGATAGTGGTTCAGGGTCCTGGGAGTGATGGGGACAGGCCAGGAGGGGACAAAGCATTGGCATCCCACAGGGGGACAAGAAAGGAGAAAGGACTCCCCCACCCCCATGCCAATGTGTTGCAAGTAGTTAGATCTGAGTGTGGGCGCTTGGATTCTAGCTTACATAATAAGGGCTCACGTGGGTCCTGTAGTAAGGAGGACTGGCCAGAAATTAGGCTTCAGGGAAGACCCTAATGCTGACGATGACTTTCTTTCCACCATGGGTTTGCTGGTGTTTTTTTTTTTTTTTCTGGTACTGGGAATGGAATCCAGGGCATTCTACCTCAAAGCTACACCTCAGCCCTTCTATTTTTTGTTTTGAAATAGGGTCTCTCTAGATTGCTAGGTATCTTGCTAAGTTCCTGAAGCTGGCCTTGAACCTGCAGTCCTCCTGTCTTGGCCTCCCAGGTACAGTTTCACTGTTCAGTGGCAGAGTGTATAGCCTCATATTGGGAGGTGGTGATGAGAATTCTTTGTAGAATGCTGTTTGGGTGGTCGGCTGTAGATGCTGCATCTTCCCTGTGTGGGGTGATTTCATTAGCAAGTATATTACTTTCATGTGGCTGCTGTGACCAATTACACGAACTTGGTAGCTTTAAGCCACAGAAATGTATCCTCTCCCAGCCCAGAGGCCACAAGTCTGAGTCAAGCAGTGAGCAGGCCGTGCCCTCCGAAGGCTCTGGGGCACACTGTACTTTGTCCCCTTTCGCCTTCTAGTACTTTCCTGCCCCGTCAGCTTGCGGGGCTGTCACTCCAGTGTCCTCTGGTCTTCAGTAGCTTTCTCCCGTGTGTGTCTCTTTTTCTGTCTTTTCTGAGGACACTTATCCTTGGATTTAGGGCCAAGCTAGGGAGTGAAGGATGATCTCATCTCAAGAGCCGCAACGTGATTATGTGTGCAAGGACTTTTTCCAACTGAAGGTGCATTCACAGGGTGCAGAAGACCTTTGGGGGGCACCATTCAATTCCCTAGAGCAAGTCCTCTGAGGACAGGACATGGAGGAGTAGACAGACCTGCCCCAGTAGGAGGAAGACTGAGGGTGCGGGGTGATGGCGCCATAGGCTTCCTCCGTGGCTTCTCACAGCCACGCTTGCCTTGTAAACTCAGCCCAAGTGCTAGAAATTGATAGAGTATGTTATTTTCCCTCTTCCTTCTTTCCTACCTTCCTTCCTTTGTGGTACTGGGGATTGAACCCAGGAACACTCTACCACTGAACTATATCTCCAGCCCTTTTTATTTTTCATTTTGAGATAGGGTTTTGCTAAGTTGCAGAGGCTGGCCTTGAGCCTGCGATCCTCCTGCCTCAGCCTTCCAAGTAGCTGGGATGACAGGCGTGTGCCCGGCAGTGTATTATTTTCCGGAAGCATGACAAGGCTGTGAGGAAAGCTCTCCCCTCCCCAGCTCTCAGATGGAGAAGTAGGAGGGAGCCCAGGGAGGCTAAGTGCTTTGGGGCCTCTGCTAGACCTGGGGAGCTGCTCTGAGCTGGGCCATGCTCTTCAGTCCTGCCCTCTACACTCCATTTGTCTGCATTAGCTGACTTCCTTCCTGGCCCCAGCTCTCACACTCTAGCTGTCCTTCATCTTTAATGCAAACCAACACTCTCGGAGGAGGGGTCTTGCTGTGATGAGAAGGTGGCTGAGCAACAGCTGAGGAGCAGAAGAAATCAAAGAATCATACAGAATCCAGAAATTAGATGGGGAGGAGGGACCTGAGGGTCGGGGCACCACCTGCCTCTGTGTCCTGCTGTGCCTTGTACCTCCCATGGGACCCCATATAGGTCACTTCCGCTCTCTCTGTCTCAGTAACCTCATCTGTGAATGGGACTGCAACAGTACTTACTTCTTGGGTTTCTAAAGTAAAGATGAGATGCATATCTGTGTACGTGCATGTGTGTAAATATATACACAAGTGCCAATAATGGTTCATAGCACATAGTGAGTGCTCTGAGCTGTTTACTTACAGAAACATGAAACAGCCCCAGAGAACAAGTGCTCGTTTCCTTTGATGCCTGGCTCATGAATTGCTGGAGCCGGGGGCCTGTGTGGTACCAGAGGCTCTCAGCAAGATCATGGACCCCTAAGACATCAGAGCGGCGAACCCCACCCCATGCTGAGCATCTGCCATTGGAATGGGACTGCCCTTGAAGCTGGCCCTAGCAAGAGTGCTTGCTTATAAAAACACCCAAGGCCAGGCGTGGTTGTACACGCCTGTAATCCTAGTACTTGGGAGCCTAAGACAAGAGGATCTCAGGTTTGCGGCCAGCCTCAGCAACTCAGGGAGACCCTCAGTATCTTAGTGAGACCCTGTTTCAAAATAAAGAATAAAAAGGGCTGGGATGTAGCTTGGAAATAGAATGCCTCTGAGTTCAATCCCCAGTACCAAAAAAAAAAAAAAAAAAAAAGATTTAAAAATATCCAGGGATGGGAGGCCTGGGATCCAAGGCAGCCTCATTTTGGGCCCCAGAACAGGCACCCAGGTGCCGGAAGGCCCCTGTACCACACCTGGACTGTTGCTTGGGACTGGCAAGGGAATTTTAATGTGCTCGGGGCCAACTGGAGGGCAGAGTGCAGTGTCCAGCCAAAGATCTGAGCGCCCGAATGGGAAGGTTGGGGTGACTGCTGCTGGGCTCAGGCCCAGCAGAGCATGGGATCGCTAGCAGGCAGGGGCCACTCACAGGCTGTGATCCTCCCACAGGCCGATGCTGCTACCAGCTTCCTGAGGGCAGCAAGATCTGGTAACCTGGACAAAGCTTTGGATCACCTGCGGAATGGGGTGGATATTAACACCTGCAACCAGGTAAGTGGGACAGAGATGGGCACGCTACCGCTGAACACTGCTTCCTGCCGGGTGCTGTTTCCCAAGACTTTGAAAGGCCTCTGTTTGCCGTTTCCCAGGGGCTCTGCCTGCAGAGGTAGATAGAGTTTACCTTGCAGGGAGGTCAGGGGCCCACAGAGAAGGGCTGCTTCCGGAGGCACGGGCAGGACCAGGCAGTGCCCCGCCTCTTCCCTTAGAAGGTGCCCTTGGTCCCTGTTGCTGGCCCAGAACCTGTGGCCTTTGCGAGTGGAGGAGGAAGGGCCTTTGAAGGAGCCAGTGTCTGTGGGGACTTCAGTCTCCTCTGCCCACCAGCAGCTCTGTGGGTTCTCAGCTGGACAGAGAAGGAAGCAGGTGAGGTGTTGAAGTGAGCCTGTGGGGTGGGGATGGCTCGGCCGGCTGCTCTGCAGGCTCTGGAGCTGAGCGGCAGCAGCTTGGTCTCAGGAAGGACTGGCGAGGGAACGCAATGTGCTGGGGCAGGTTGGAGGGCAGTGTGGTGTCGGGCCAAGGATACAGGACCAGACCGAATAGAGAAGGAGTAACCCCCCACCACCACCCCTGGGGAAGAGAACTGGTGTGTGGCTCAGGCTTGTGGATGGGTGGCTGGTTTGGGTTTTAGATTTGTTGGTGTTTGCCATTGTTTAGGTATGAGTGCAAATTCAGTTTCTAATTTAGAATAAATTGACAAATGGTAGTTGGATGTGGTGACACATGCTTGTAATCCCAGTACTTGGGAGGCTGAGACAGGAGGATCACAGGTTTGAGGCCAGCCTCAGCAACTTAGCGAGACCCTGTTTTAAAATTTTAAAAAGAGATGAAAAGGGCTGGGGGTATAGCTCAGAGGTAGAATGCTCCTCTGTTCAGTCCCCAGTACCACACACACACACATACACAAATTGAACAATGGTGATTTTTCTCTTTTCTAAACTCTCTTAATTATTTTAAAATTTGGTTTTAGTTGCTGTAAAATACACATAAGTGGAATCTAGCATCTTTACCACATTGAAGTGTGTGATTTGGTCGTGTCAAGCTCATTCACACTGATGTGGGCCCACCAGCTTCTCTCTCCAGAACTCTCCACATCTTGCCAAACAAACTGTCCCCACAAACAGTTCCCTGTTCTCCCCACTCCCCAGCCCCTGGCAGCCACCCTTCCTGCTATCTCTCTGACTAGGTTTTTTGAGTTCTTTACATATTCTAGATATTATGAGAGGAATAGCTGGAATAGATTTTCTCCCATTCTGTAGGCCTCTCTCTTCAGACTCTTGTTTCCTTTGCTGCACAGAAGCTTTTTAAATTTGATGCCATCCCATTTATTGATCTCGGTTTTACTTCCTGAGCTTTAGGGGTTTATCGAGGAGGTCTCTGCCAGTTGGAGAGTTGGTCCTATGTTTTCTTCTAGTAATTGCAAAGTTTCTGGTCTGATTTCTTAGGACATGCTCCATCTTGAGTTGACTGTTGGGCAGGGTGAGAGGTAGGGATCTCATTTCATTCTTCTTCATATATGTATCCAATTTTCCTAGCACCATTTGTTGAAAAGGCTGTCTTTTCGAGTTTGACTCCTACACCTTCGTCCTCGTGGCTCTCTGTGTCGCTAAGGCCTGGTGCCTCCTGGTTCGTCTGTGTCGCAAAGCCTTCCTTGACTTCTTTTCCTTTTTTTTTTTTTCTAGTGCTGGGGTTTGAACTTAGGGGCATTCTACCTCTGAGCTACCTCCCCAGCCTTTTTATTTTTATTTTTTTGAAACAGGATCTCACTAAGTTGCTGAGACTGCTCCTGAACCTGTGATCCTCCTGTCTTAGCCTCCCAAGTACTAAGATTACAGGCATGTGCCACCGTGCCAGCAGGGACAAATCTGCTGCTGGATGAGGTTGTTTTCCCTGGGCGATGGGCCCCTGTTCCCTGTCCCTTTCCTCTCCCCGGTCCCTCCTGGCTCGGCTGGAAATGCACAAGACGACATTCTTTTTCCCATGGCTAGGGCTCCACTTGGATCCAGTTGGTTCCCTGGTGGCCCAAACTCACAGCTAAAAGAGCAGAGGGGACAGAGTGGGGTGTGACCAGATATGGGAGGAGGGGCAGGATCTGAGCAAGCCCAGCAGAGGGGAGATGAGGCCGATGATGAGGCTGGGCGAGGGGAAGCAAGCCCTCCCCTGCCTTTATCCCTCCACCCTGAGGCCAGCACCCTCATATCCACAACCCCAAGACACTGGTGTGCTTTTTGCCTTTGGCCTTTGGGTAGTGGATGGAGACTGAATTCTGCGCTTTGATGTGCAGAGGCGGCAGGAGCAAAGTGTGGGGACAGGGGAGAGTCCTGGATGAGAGTGCTCAGGAGGGGGGCTCAGGCACCTCATTACCCCCAACATGTCGGAGAAGCCTGTCCTGACACCTGGTCCCCACAGCGAGGGCTGCTCCCTCTCCAGCACCAATGGCCAGGTGTGGGCTCTGCGAGGTCTGGGGCTTTCTTCATCCCTGCTGGGTGCTTCTCTGCAGCCCTGGTCAGGAGGCAGAAGCTGCTGGAGGCCTTGCAAGGGTTAAGGCTCTGACTCTCAAAGGAATCCATTCAGCTGAAATGGGGACAGTGCTGCTAAGACTTGAGCCAGGCTCATTTCCTGTGTGAAATTGGAAGATTTTGATGACATCCAGGGAACGGCTGCATCCTGCTTGGTCTCCCATTGGGTGCCACCCCGGGTCCCTCCGCTGCTCTGCTCAGAGCACCTGCCTGGTTCACTTCAGGCTCAGGGAGAGATAGGCACACAGACATAATTTGCACTTTACTGACACCACCTCTGATTGACTTGGCCCCAAGAGACAGGCTGCAGCTCTCCCTGTCAATCCCCTTGGGTTCAATCCCCAGAACCAAAAAAAAAAAAAAAAAAAAAAAAAAAAGATTGTGCTGCAAGCAAGGAAATAAACAGCAGGGGGAATAAAAGAAAAGCCTGCCACATGCAAGGGCCTGTGGCTGTCCTGCCCCGCTCCCAGATCCAGGGCCCTGCTGGTCTGTGTCTCTGGTCAGTGACTGCAGTGACAGGTAGCTGCAGACAGGCTGGACCCAGAAAGGAGCTGAGCCTCCTTTGCCTCAGCTTGCCCCGCGTATTGAGTGTTTTTGGTTTCTCTCTCTTTCTTCTTTCTTTCCTTCCTTCCTTGGAATGAACCCAGGGGCATTTTACCTCCAAGCTACACCCCCAGCCCTTCTTATTTTTTCGATTTTGAGACAGGGTCTCACTTAGTTGCTGAGGTTAGCCTGGAACCTGTGATCCTCCTGTCTCAGCCTCCCAAGTACTGGTATTACAGGTGTGCTTCACCATGACCTGTTGGATGTTTGGTTTCTGCTTTTGAAGGGAGAGGATGGGGCTGGGTGGGGGTGGGGGTGGGGCTGGAGGAGCAGAACCTATACCCTCATCAAGCACATTAGCACCCCATCAGGAAGGTGCTGGAGCTTTCTCCTCTGCTGAGCACACATTCATTGTTTTCTTTCTTTGCATTTTATTGGTGTGATATAATTAGACATCATAGTGAGGTTCAAAGTAATACATCCATACATACACACATCTCTTGCTGTGGTTCCCTCCTAATCCCACCCTGCTACCCCTCCTCCCTCCCCGTACATGCTAGTAAGGTTGTTAGTAATACCTTCATATATGGACATAATATTATTGATCGGTTTCCTTCAGCGAGCCTCCTTCCTCCTCCTCCCCTCCTCCCTTCCCCAAAGGATGGAACTAGAGATCATTACGCTAAGTGAGATCAGCAGGATCCTATGTGTTCTCTCATATGTGGAAGCTAGAGAGAAAATAGGAAAGAAAAGGGTCAGTCATTGTCTTGAGAAGATGAAAACAGTCTCTTGTCCTGGAGTCGCGCCTTGGGAATTTGCTTTTGCTAGAATGTTCTGAGCCGATGGACCGGTAGCAGTAACACACTGAGGGCTTCTCCTCACATAAGCGACCAGCCGCACTTTCCGATGGCCGTGTGGGGGGAGTGAGCGCTGCCTCAGTTGCAGGAAGCAGTTTCTCTGGTGGTGAGGAAAGAGGAGCTCCTGGCTTATGTAAGACATCTGCATATTCGGGGCGCTTTCCTTACCTCCTAGGTCATGTCTATTAGTTTTTATCTTTATCATCATTATTCAGTTTATAGAAAAGAAGTTCCGACCTAAGAACATACATATATGGGTATCTTTATTTACTTATTTTTTTTTTTTTGCGGTACTAGGGATGGAACCCAGGGGTATTCTACCTCCGAGCTACACCTCCAGCCCTATTTTTTATTCTTTATTTTGAAACAGTGTCTCACTAAGTTACCGAGGACCTCACTAAGTAGCTGAGGCTGGCCTTGAACCCGGATCCTCTGGTCTCAGCCTCCCAAGTACAGGGATTACAAGCGTGCGCCACCACACCCGGCTCTACAGGTATCTTTAAATGAATGATCGAGCATCGCTGGAGCTTCAGATGCCCCACTCTTGGCGTCTTCCTGTACCTCTCCGTGTGTATATGGAGTACTGGGCTGTAAGAACATAAAAGCAAAAATAGTCATAGTTCTCTCTAAACGTAGCCTCTCTTAACTCTAGGGGCAGTGAGAGCTGTTAATCAAATAATCAGACAGATAGATAGGCAACCCAAGAACTAAGTTAGGTGCCATGAAGAAAAAAAGCTTCAGCGCCTAGAAGAAAACCTGGCACGAAGTAGGTGTTCAATGAATAGCTGTGGAGTGACCCCCGCAGACGCTGTGGGGTCACACTCTGCACGCCTCTCATCCTTGTCTGCCTCAGCCAGCGTGGGCATCTGACTTCCTCTGGTGTCTGTGTCTGGGCTGGACTGCCGATCTGAGTTCCTGGCTCTGCAGATGCGTAGATCTCCCGTGCAGGCTCTCCCCTGCCGGCTCCGAGACTCTACACCACTTCCCCACTCCTTGTCTCCACAGCCGGTGCTGCTACTGCCCACTGCACGCATCCGGCCAAGGGCCATTCTGCATGTCTCCATCCCTGCCTTGCCCTATCTGATTCCTCACCCAGGCCTGTGGGCTTCCCTCCCTCTCCACAGCCACAACTCTTACCCAAGCCTCCTGGACATTGCAACTGTCTCATGGCTGGCCTCCCTGCAGAGACCTGGCACCCTCCAGCTGTTTTCTGCCGTAGTCAGTGTGAGCACTCCTGTGCTGGATCCCATGATTCACTTTCCTCTGCTCCCAGAATAAAGATTAGAATCCTTAAAATGGCTTTTGCAAGCTAGGCATGGTATCTCTCGCCTGTAATCCCAGTATTTGGGAGACTGAGATAAGAGAATTGCAGGGTTGAGATCAGCCTCAGCAATTTAGCAAGACCCTCAGCAACTTAGTGAGACCCTGTTTCAAAAAAAATAAAAATAAAAAGGGCTAGAAGTGTAGTTCACCAGAGATAGAACATCCCTGGGTTCAATTCCCAGTACCAAATAAAATAAAAAGATGGCTTTTGCAAGCAGGGGGGAGGAGTGTGTCAAGTAGGATGCACTAGTACAGTTGCTCTGGTTGTTCACTGCTGCACAACCATTTATCGTGGTCGGCAGCCACTGCCTCAAGCCCTTAGGTATCCCGCACACCTGCTGTCCTGGCCACTCCGTCCCCTCCTCCACATCTCTTCACCTCCATCATCAACTCCAGGGTTAACGTGTGGAGCAGCAGATAGACACGTGTCCACGCACAGCATCGGGGCACGCTGTCACAGCTGTTGAATGTGGTGCTCTTGCCCTTGGCGTTCAAGTCCAGCTCGACCCCAGCTTCCCCCCATCCAGCCTGCTCTCTGCTCTCGCCCCACCCTGGCCTCCCTTAAACCCCCTTCCCTTCCTTCTCTGCACTAATGCCTCAGCCTCACCCTTGCTCCTGCCAGCCTTCTCGGACCTACAACTCTAGGCCAGGCCTCTCAACTATCAGAATGGCCCCCGGCCGGGCTTGTGCAGTGGCAAGGAGCAGGAAGCGGCACCCCAGGAAGCGGTGAAGAGTCTCCAGCCGGCAGTGGAGAGCTGCGCGGGAGGTGTGCGCATCTGCAGAGCCGTCACAAGTCTGAGCCGGGAACTCAGATCCGTGGTCCAGCCCAGAGGCAGACGTGGGAGGAAGTCAGATGCCGGCTCTGGCCGAGGCAGACAGGGATGAGAGGCGGAGCATGGCCCCACAGCATCTGCGGGGCTCACTCCACAGCTAGTCATTAAACACCTACTTCATGCCAGGTTCGCTTCTAGGTGCTGAATAAGCAAGACAGAACAGACAGTCTAGGCAGAATAGGCATTTGTGTGGGGGCAAAGGAGACAGTTACTAACCAAGAAGATGGACAAATATATAATGTTGGCTCATGAGAAAGGCTGTGGAGGAGAAAGCAATAGGAAGAGGGGCACATGGCTTCTGGGGGAAGAGCATTCCTGGGAGAGGGGGAACATGCAAAGGCCCTGGGGCAGGAGTGTGCTTTCACTTGGAGAACAGAGGAAGAAGAGTAAGACGAGCGGAGCGGTCTAAGGGACGAGTCGGAGGGAAGGAGTGGGGAAGTGGCCAGGGTCGTGAGGGGAAGGCCATCGCCATTCCATAGGAGACGCCCAGTCTGACGTGGGCCTTTAAACATTCGCCCTGGCTGCCGTGTGATTGAGGTAGAGTAGCCCTGGGAGGTGGCCAGGTGGAGCCCAGCTGGCTTTGAGTGAGGGGAGGCCCTAAACGCAGGGAAGCCAGAGGGTTTGTCACCTGATGTCGCTCTTGCCACCACAGCCACCACAGGCCGGTTAGCTCAAGTCCCAACTTAAAAGCCACTGTAAAAGCTGGGCGTGGTGACACACACTTGCAATCCCAGTCCTTGGGAGCCTGAGACTGGAGGATCGCAGGTTCCAGACCAGTCTCAGTAACTTAGCAAGACCCTGTTTCAACATTAAAAATAAAATCCAGCTAGGGGTGTAGCTCAGAAGTAGAATGCCCCCCGGGTTCAATCCCCATTACAAAAAATTTAAAAGAATAAAAAAGAAGAAAGAAAAGAAATTCGGTGTTCTATGTGGCATACAAAAGAAGCCCAGAGGATGTTTTCATGAATGTAACACATGTTTATTGAGCTGCTACAAAATACCAAGTGTGGACCGCCATAGGGGAGTAAGTCCCCGCGCCTGCTGTCCTGCTGTTTCTGGTCTGGGGATGGTGGCTGACATGACAGTGAGTCAGAGAAAGATCTGAAGGAAGACTAGGAGCCTTCGGTCTGTTCCAGGAAGCAGGAATAGGGGAGAAAGATCAGGCTCTGCAGAGGCAGGCATGGTGGAGGGGCTCAGTGAGGTTAGGATACCTCAAATGAAGGCGGCTGAGGGTGGTGGTCAGTTGGGACAGGGAGGCTAAATCGCAATCAGTATAAATGTAGAGCCCGTTATTTCCTATGCATTTTTTCTTAAACCATTGACAGGCATAGAAGTGGCGTTAAATCACATGATTCTATAATTCTACCTGCACCCCACAGGCACCCAGAAAACCTTTGTAATATGATAATGATAATATTAGATTTCCTAAAACGTGCTGACGTTGCTGGGTGTGGTGGTGCACACCTGTAATCCCAGTACTTGGGAGGCTGAGATGGAGGATCACAGGTTTGAGGCCAGCCTCAGCAGCTTAGTGAGACCCTCAGCAACTTAGCAAGCCCCTGTTTCTTATTTTTGTTTGGTTGGTAGCCATCCGCTTTCTACCTCTGAGCTATACCTTCAACCCTATTTTATTTTTTATTTGGATAACAGTCTCACTAAGTTGTAGAGGGCCTCCCTAAATTGCTGAGGCTGGCCATGAACCTGCAATCCTCCTGTCTCAGCCTCCCAAGTACTGGGATTACAAACACATGTCACCGTGCCCAGCTTCAAGCCCCTGTTTTAAAATAAAAAAAATAGAAAGAGTTGGGGGAGTAGCCTAGAGGTAGAATGCCCCTGGATTCAATCCCCAGTGCCACCAATAAGTAAGTAAGTAAGTAAGTAAGTAAGTAGAGAGAGAGAGAGAGAGAGAGAGAGAGAGAGAAAGAAAGATAGATAGATTGCTGTCTGGGTGCAGCTCCGGAGGAGTGATGAGGAAGGGAGAAGCTATCCTTGTAGCCCTCACCTAGGAAAGCAGTGTGCAGTTAAATAAGCCACGCAGTGCCATGCCCCTGCACCTGGCACACTGGCTCCTTCTGAAGTTCTGATTCCCTCTAGGAACAGGATTAGTTAAAAAGATGGAGCTTGGAAACCTCCATCCCCTGCATTATTTTAAATAGGTAAATTTATTTTGCATCGAGGCAGGAACCAAGCTATTCGACATTCAGCTTGCTAATTATAAGGCTAATTGACAGAGCCAGGCATGGTGGCACATGACCACAGTACTTGGGAGGCTGAGACAGGAGGATTACAGATTGAAGGCCAGCCTTGGCAACTGAGTGAAACCCATGACAACTTAGCGAGATCCTGTTTCAAAATACAAAATAAAATAAGGCAGGGGATATAAGTCGGAGGTAGAATGCCCCTGGGTTCAATCCCTAGCAGCAAAATAAAAAAAATAATAATAACAGTTATTATCATTATTATTATAAATAAATGAACAAACAAAAATAAAAATGGCTAGGGGTATAGTTCATAGGTAGAAAACCCTGAGTTCAACCCCTAGTACCAAAATAAATAAACAAGATCCGTTGGCAGTTGTAAAGCAAGTTTATCCCTTGTCATGCATCAGGATGACCCACCGAGTCTGGTCACCATGGCTGACAGTCCTAGGGCGTCTTGCTGTCCAAGGCCATTCCCCAGCCAGGACCACTTTGAATGCTTGCTTCACCTTCGTGAACTGAGCAGAGCCGGTGCTTGACAGGTGGCGCTCAGAGAGGTGCAGAGCCTTCCTGCAGCAGAGCCCAGGGCACTGCCCGCCAGCCTGTGTCCCTGCACTGCGCAGATGGGTTTGAAACTGAACAGCAGAGACCGTCATTCCTCTCAGCCAGCTGCCCCTGGGCTGGATTCCTTCTTTCTTCCCTTGCAGTAAAGGAAGAGTTAATTGACTGGTTCAGTTACATAAAGATGTCCATCTGTACCTACCACAGGATCCTAGGGACTAGGAAAAGAGAAACTAGTGTCCTCAGGAAAAATCTGGAACATACTGCAAGGAAAGCACTTCCTCCAAACTCCGTTGTACAGTTCGATGGCTGTGAATTTACAGTGTGAAGATCGGATGTGATTCTCTTACTCACAAGAGACTAAGAAAAAAATGAGAGGTCTGTGTTTGTGGCAGGTTGCACGAAGGTGCCTTCAATTCTGCAGACTCTAGTGGAAAACACTGCGTCAGGCTCCATGCTGGAGCTGATTGCCAGAAAAACACAGGGCCTCAGGAAACCTGGCCGCTGGGGCAGACAGATGAATGCAGTTTTATGTGATGGGCCCTTGAGGGAATTATCACTGAGTTCCGTGGGATCTGGTCACAGAGCAATTCACTTTTGCAGGGCGGGAAATAGTGTCTTGGCAAAGAGAGGGGCAGGGAGAGCCAACAAGAAAGACGACCCCTGATGCGGGTCTAAGGAAGAACTTTCAGTTGATGGGGAAATGCCGGGTGCAACCCTGTTCCTGATCGGAACAGACCGTGGAAGCAAATTGGCCTGGAATTGTTTACATTTGATTGTGAATTCTTCAATCTAAACTTTTTTATTATTGGTTTTTGGTGTGTGTGTGTGTGTGTGTGTGTGTGTGTGTGTGTGTGTGTGTTTTACTGGGGATTGAACCCACGGGAGTTCTACCATGGAGCTACACCTCCAGACCTTTTAATTTTATTTATTTATTTATTTATTTATTTATTTTTATTTTACCACATGCTAGCCTCGAGCCTGTGATCCTCCTATCTCAGCCTCCCAACTATTAGGATTAGAGGCCTCTGCCACCATGCCTGGCTTTTTTTCTCCTTTTTGACAAGCATGTATCTGATCTTAATGGTTTTGTTTTTAAATTTAACAACAAAATTAACACATGCCTTTTGCTTAAAAAATCCAAACTGTACAGAAATATATAAAGTCTGAAAGCCTCCCCAAGCTCCCTCTTCCCCGCACACCATGGTTAGCAGTTTGGTGACAGTCTTGTCATACTTTTTTCTGTACATGCAAAACATATATCTGAACCGTTTCCTGCAAGCTGCTACATGGTTTTCTTCTCCAGAAATGAACCTGGGAGGCAGGTAGGAGATTGGAGCAGGTGGGTCATTTGAAGATGCATAGGTTGAGTGAATCAGGGTCTTACTAAGTTGCTAAAGATCTCACTAAGTTGCCGAGGCTGGACTCAAACCTGTGATCCTCCTGTCTCAGCCTCCCAGATACTGAGATTACTGGTGTGGGCCACTGCACCTGGCTTGTTCTTTTAATTTAATTTAATTTTTTTAGAGAAATGCCAAGATCTCGGACATAAGATGTTTTCTAGTCCACAGGAAATATTCTCAGCTGCTGAGCTTAATTTCAGAGCCCTGGTCTCTCATTAACTGGAACTTACACTTCCTCCTCCTCGGCTCCCCAGGGCCCTACAAGCTCTGCTGTGCCATGGATTCACTGCTGAGCCACATGACTGCAGAGTGTGGAGCTGCTGCAAGCTCTGTGCAGTCGGGGAGCAGAGGGAAGGTAATCTGAGGTTGCCTCGTCTCTGGCAGAGCTCTGAAATCATTGTGGGAGCCTCTCTCTTTTTTTAAAATAATGAAAAGAATGAGAGTGTTTTTCCTCCTCGCGAGTGTCTAGTAAACTCTGAATCTTAAGAGCTACCTGAGTAGCAAGCTAAATTTAGATTGTAATAAAGTGAAGGAGGGGAGCTGCTCAGAGGGGGCTCGCTCCCTCCCATCTGCGCGGCGCTCTGGTTTGGCATGGTCCTCTCGGGTCCTTCTCTCAGGCTCTTTCCCTGGCTCTGGAGGAGAGACAGGTTTGCAAAGGAGAGGATGATTCCCACCAGGGTTGGAACAGTTGCTTCCGCTCTGTCTGGCTTCTTATTCATTAGATTCCAAGATCACATATACTTAGCAGACCTTACCCACCAAGGGGCCTCTGTAGAGCCACCACCTACCAAGTATAAAAAGGCCACGGGTGGACTGGCCCCGCCACACCTGTGGCACGTCCTCGGGAAGAGGTGTCCCGGCAGATGTGTTCTGGGGTTGAGAACTGCTCTCAGTGTGGATGGGTTATACTCAACCTGGAATAATACCAGAACTCGGGTCAAGGCTGCACTCCGATGGTCCTTTAGAAATAGGATGATGCGGTGGTGCACACCTGTAATCCCAGTACTTGGGAGACTGAGACAGGAGGATTGCAAATTCAAGGCCAGCTTCAGCAACATAGCAAGGCCCTGTTTAAAAAAAAAAAATAAAAAGGACTGGGGGTTATAGCTTGGAGGTAGAATATCCCTGGGTTCAATCCCTAGGGGGGAAGGAGGAGGAGGAGGAGGAGGAGGAGGGATGGATACAGTCACATCTTCACATTGGCTCGAAGTCCCTGGACCTACAGAAACCCTAGCAAGCCATCCTCCTCCACACCATAGCCAGAGTCCAGAACTACCCACAGCACTGCCTCCTCTCTCCAGCCACTACTTCCACTCCTCACTGCAGTTCCTTCCTGCCTCCTGTTTCTCTCCCTTCCTCCCTCCCTCCTTCTTTCTATGTACTGGAGATTGAACCCAGGGACATTCTACTTCTGAGCTGTATCTGCTGCCCTTTAAAAAATTTTTTTTTAAATTTTGAAATAGGGTCTTGCTATGTTGCTGAGGCTGGCCTTGAACCTGCAATCCTCCCACCTCAGCCTCCCAAGTACTGAGATCACAGGCATGTGCCATGATGCCCCGCTCCTCCAGTTTTCTTTATAAAAATTGTTAGTAAGCCGGGCGTGGTGGTGCACGCTTGTAATCCCAATACTTGGGAGGCTGAGAGGAGCATCCGGGTTCGAGGCTAGCCTCTGCTACTTAGTGAGGCCCTGTTTCAAAATAAAGAAAAAAAAATAGGTCTGGAGGTGTAGCTCAGAGATAGAATGCCCCTGGGTTCAATCCCTAGTACCGCAAAAAAAAAAAAAATTGTTAGTAGTTTCAAACTATGGAGAAGTTGTAAGTACACTAAAAAGAATTCCCACATTTCCCTCTCCCATAGCCTCTGTGGCCATTTTACAGCATCCCTGCCCACTCTTCCTATCTGTCCATCCACTTTTCTATCCCTCGATCTATCTATCATATATCACATGAATGATGTAGTTCTCCATCACCCCATGCTAGACATTCCAGAATTTACCACTCACCAGAAAGGACGCTTTCTCCCATAACCCCCTGCACATCCCAACCAGGAAACCCACAATGATACAACATGCTACCCAGCCCACAGACTCCGTTAGACTTTCTCTAACAATTTCCCCTCCGTCTCTCTGCCTCCCTTCCCCTCTCTCATCTCTCTTTCCCTTTTCCTCCGCCTTTGTCCCCGCCCCCACCACCCTTTTCACTCTCTCCCTTTCTCTGTTCCAGGATTCTTTCCAGGAAAATACTTAGCGTTAGGTGTCCTGTCTCAGCAGTCTCTCAGTTTGGAACAGTTCCTCAGACTTTGCCTGTGTCAGGGTTTGGACTGCAGTCCATCCTGCGGCTTGAACATCAGCTGTGTCTGTCTGGCACTTTCTGTGGTAGGACTCAGGCACTGCATCTCGACAGGAGCACTGCAGAAATCATGCTTCCGTCCTACCCCTGGTGATGCTAACTTTGGTCACCAGGTAAAGATGGTACCACCACATTTTTCTATTGTAAAACCATCCCCATTTCCCTTGTAGTTAATTCATGTAGTTAATTCATGTTCAGAAGGGGAAGGAAATATTCTGATATAATATCAATATTTGCTTGTTCCTTATCAAACTTCAAGCCACCAGCCCCGGCACCCATTGATGATTCTGCCTGTGTCAGCCACCGCTCTGGTGGTTCCAAGAGCAATTCTTCATTTTCATCATTTCTTCTGCGTTTATTAGCTGGCATTCTGCTGAATGTTAACCTTTTTCTTCTCCCCACTGATTTGTTTTTCATTGTTTGTTTCTGTGTTTAGATCGTGGAATCCTATTCTATTCAATGGGCTTTAAACCTGATAACCATGATTGAATGCTCAAATCTAAATTAGGACAGTAGGAGCCCTTTCCAATACATTGGCTTCTTTGTTCTTTGATATGTTCCCATCATTCCTCAGTATTTCCCTACTTTCTGGGCTCATTTTTGCACTTTCCCTGCCCCAGCCCTGGATCAGCCATTTCTCCAAGGATCCCTGGTTTTCGTTAGTGGCAGATGGTAGTTAGACACCAAAATCTGCTCTCCTGAAGCCGGGCGTGGTGGCGCATGCTTGTAATCCCAGTACTTTGGGAGGCGGAGACCGGAGGATCCAGGTTCGCGGCCAGCTCAGCTCTCTCTCTCTCTCTTTCTCTCTCTCCCTGTCTCTCTCTCTACTTAGTGAGACCCTCCGCAACTTCGTGAGACCCGATTTCAAAATAAAGTATAAAAAAATAGGGCCGGGGGTGTAGCACGGAGGTAGAACTCCCCTGGGTTCAATCCCTGGTACCGCAAAAAAAAAAAAAAATCTGCTCTCCTGATGTGCCCATTGCTTCTCATCAACAGAGAATCCAGACTGAACAGGAAAGTGGTATATTAAATACGGGAACCTAGGTATATAACTCCCTGTGTAGACATCCCTGTCCTTATCATGGGCAAGATCTTCAGACTGGTTCTTTACTGACCACATAGGTAAAAGGGAGTGTTATACCAAGATCAAATCATCTAGAAGTCTCTCTCCCTGCTCAGTCTCCTTGCCTCCTCAGCCCATTGTATGGGCTATTTTTCCTGGTACTCTAGACTTTTCCTTCCCCATCAGAACCTCTTCAGACCAGTGTCCCCCTTGCCTTTGTGCCTGGCTAGATGGCAAGCAACTAATCTGATAAACTGAACCAATAACATGATAGTAGGTGTTGATGAGTGAGAAGGTCGTGCTTCCTGGACACTGTATTAGCAATGTTAGCCCAAGTCCACTGCTTAGCTCAAAGAAGGAATGGGGGTGGAAAGAATGAGTTTTAGTAGATGTGGGGTGGGAGGGCTGGGGCAGGGTGGTCCTTGAGGTCTACAGTCACAGGATGCAGCTTGAGGCAGCCTGCTCTGTGGAGGCAGGTGAGATGAACAGCTGTGAGAAAAGGAAGTGTACAGGCCGAGGCTGGAGCAGGATGCCAGAGGCTGCTTCTGAGGCTGTTCTTGGGATTTCCAGTGAGATGTGGGTCCGCAGGACAGCAAGGCCGTTCCGATTGAAACCTTTCCTCTGCTTCTGACAAGATAAGAGTTGAATTTCCTATGACATGTCTACTGTATTGGTACATTTGGAAATCAGTTAGTGTAATTGGGGCAATCAGAGGAGCTAAACAGAGGACTAATTTACTGAGAGCAAATGTCTGGAATTGTGTATTTTGCCAATGGAATTTCTCACAGTTGGTACAGAAAAAAAAAGTACTCCAAATTAAATCATTCAGGCTGAATCTGGTTTTTTTCTTCTTCTTAAAAATGGTAAAAGAAACACAGCCTGGCTGAGATATACTCCCCCTCCCTTTAGACAGATTGGAATCCTCTAAATTGACATTTTATTTGAAAAAGAGCAAAGGCAGATGAAAACGTCCAGGTATGAGTGTTTGGAATGAATATTTTTGCCAAAGAAGAGCCTAGAAAGTGTGGTCCTCTAATTTGGGATCATGTGGCCTGAGATCATATGGTGCCAGGTGTCCTCAGAGGCTCTTTAGGGGTTATGTAGAGTGCAGACAGCTTCAAAGAATTGTTCCCACCCTCTGTTATGTTTGGCTCTGGAATGCTCCCCCAAAGCTCGTGTGTGCAAGGCATGGTCCTGATGCAGCGAGGTTCAGAGGTGGGGCTTTTGGGCGATGATTAGGTCAGAGGCTCTGATGTCATCAATGGATTAATTCATTGATAGGTGGATAGACTACTGGGGGTGGGGAGTTGGAGGAAGTACGTCTCTGGAGGTGTCGTCTGGAATGGTTTGTCTTCTCTTGCTCTCTCCACTTCCCAGCTGCCATGAGCTGAGCAGGTTTCCCCCACCACACCCTTCTTCCAGGATGCTCTGCCTTGGAGCTGTCCACCCATAGACTGAACCTCTGAAACCATGAGCCCAAATAAATTTTTTCTCCCTTATGTTATGTCAGGTCTATCTTAGTCACAGCGACAAAAAGCTGACCAACACAGCTTATAAACAAGAAAAAAAGCTGGATAATCTACAAAATTATAATCTTTCCCAAGCCCATCTGAGGACTAAGGCAGCTGGGTAACCAAGTAAACTGAATTCTAGAGGGGCTGAGCCCTGCAGGGAGAAGGCCGCACAGACCACCCCAGCTGCAGCAGCATATAGGAGGAAGAGGCAGCCGCATGCACAGTCTTAGAAACTCCTGAAGGCCAAGTGCAGGCCAGCATGTCTGGAACAAGCTTTCATCCTTAGGTCTCCCCGGATGTGCATGAGATGTGTTGGAGACCAGAGAGGGAGGCCTGGGTATGCAGGGGTGATGAGTGGCTGTGGAGGGAGGAATAGACGCAAGGCCCCGCACCCTTCCCCATGCTCTTTCTACCTGTGAAGCAAAAACCAGACCAGCCCCCTTCAGGCCATGCACAGAAATCCATTCTCCTAGGGGAGGGATAGAAACAGACTGCCTCTGCCCCCCGGGAAGGGATAGGAAACATTCTGGCCAAAGGTCTATGCTGCTCCAGGAAGGGTAGAGCAAGAGCTCCTTCCTCCTAGGGGAGGGCCAGGAAGTGTCATGAGCCCAGATACTGCCCCAGTAACAAGCAGAGGTCTGCTATAGCTGGAGGATGTGCAAGAAGTTCCCAGGACCAATACAGACTAGGCAGGGTTTGCTGCCGTGGAAAAGAGGGGAAGGAATGTCGATTTTAAAAAAATGATTCTTTACGTATTTATTTTGGTACTGGGGATGGAACCCAGGGGCATTCTACCTCTGAACTACACCCCCCAGCCCTTTTTATTTTTTATTTTGAAACAGGGTCTTGATAAATTGCTGATGGTCTCACTAAGTTTCTGAGGACCTAAGTTGCTGAGGCTGGCCTCAAACCTCTGATCCTCCTGTCAGCCTCTCAAGCAGTGGAATTACAGGTGCGCAACACCGTGTCCAGCAAACAATTAAATAAAAAATCCACCTTTGAGGTTCAGGTATGCATAGCCTACTGAAGACTGAAGACTGAAGCTGAACCAGGACAGAGAACCTTGCTGCCGCCAGCCTAGGGACGAGAGCACAGTGCTGGGAGAAGGACAGGGGCTGGGCAAAGACCCTACCTGAGGCACAGGCATGCAGGGGACAGCTGAAAGCTAAGGGAGATCAGGGACATAGGAAAACCCATGGCACTATGGCTCCTACATAAAGCTCAGGATAACAGCAGCCTATTTCTAGAGGAATGTTCAGGCCTTGGTGTGCTGTGGTAATGAGGACTCTCCAATTTAGTTTGACTCCCCCTCCCCAGCCCCTGCTAGCGATGTCACTGATGAAGAAACATGTCTGTTTCCAGTGTTGACCCTACTTACCCCCATCTCTCCTGCTCTTTACACATGATACCTGGCATTCGATTAAAAATACAACACACGCGAGTCAGGAAAAAACAAACCATTATCAAGAGACGGAGCAGTGAACAGAAACAGACTCAGAGATGACCAAGATGTTGGAACTGGCCAATGGCTTTTACGTTGCTGAGGCTGGCCTTGAGCCTGTGATCCTCCTGTCTCAGCCTTCCAAGTGCTGGGATTACAGGTGTGTACCACTGCACCTGGCTCTCCAATGGACTTTAAAATAACTATGATTAAGATGTTAAAAAGAATGGACTGGGTCCGAGTACTTGGGAGGCTGAGACAGGAGGTTCACAGGTTTAAGGCTAGTGCATGGTAACTTAGTGAGAGCCTGTTTCAAAATAAAAAGGGCTGGAGGTATAGCTTAGTGGTAGAATGCTCCCAAGTTCATTCCCCTGTACCACAAGAAAATTTACAAAAAGGATCAAGTAGAGAAAGTAGATCACGTTCATGGGCTGATGGAGAATTTCATCAGAGATATGGAAACTCCAAGAAAGAGCGAAATGAAATGGTAGAAATAAAAAACTCAGTGGTGAAGAATTTCTTCAACTGGTTGCTTCGTACCCTGGATACAGTTGAGAAGAGAATCAAAGAACTTGAAGATAAGCTAAGAGAAATTACTTCAATTGCCAGGCACCGTGGCCCATACTTTTAATTCCAGTCTTTAGAGGCTGAGACAGGAGGATCATAAGTTTGAGGCCAGCCTCAGCACTTAGCGAGACCCTGCTTCAAAATAAAAAATAAAAGGGGCTGGAGCTGTAGCTCCAAGGTAGAATGGCCCTGGGTTCAATCCCAGTACCACAGGGGGAAAGGGAGAGAGAGAGAGAGAGAGAGAGAGAGAACCTTCATCTGAAACGAGGGAGGAAAGGAACACACGACAGAGCAGCCAAGAGGCATGGGGCAACGCTGAGGCCTTCATGTGCAGTGTGCCCAGGGGGAGGCAGGGGAGGAGGAATCTGGCACACTGGCACTGCCCTGGGACAGCCATGCAGGTGAGATGTGACCAGGAGTGCTTGCTGCGTCCCCCAGCTTCTAATTCCACTGAAGCTTTCCTCCTCCTCCTTACTCACTTCATTTTTGCTTATCCTTTGCACGCTGTTATTTGAGGGAAGAAAAATGTGGCTTATCCTGCCCATTATCCCTTGAATAGCCTGTCTGCATGGGGCATCAGGAGAGGTGTCTGCACAGGTCGGATGGAGTGGCCAGGAAGACGCAGCAAGATGCAGCAGTCTGCCTTTTACTCTTGGCAACCAACTTACACTCGGTTGAACTAACATAAAACATATGGTAGCTGGTTTTGAAGGGTTGGTAAATTATAGTTCATCTCCGTCCATAGTCATAGCTAAGAACAAATGCTCCACATCATTTGTGCTCCTCCCCCTTCACATTTGAGCAATAAGAGACATCTGTCCCAATAAAGGAGAGGAAGCAGTAAGTGTGCTGTTTATCTGAGGAGCCTTCTCTCAGATGTGGGCCGCAGTCTCCTACATGGACTGTCTCAGTCAGCATTCTCACTGCTGGGGCCCAAAACAACTGAGGACTGAAACTTAGAGGAAGGAAAATGTATTTGTTTGCAGTTCCAGAGATTTCAGAGGTTTCAGTCCAGGTCACATCTGCAGAGCTCAGGGCATGGCAGGGGGAAGCAGAGAGCAGGAGCGGAGGGAGTCTGCTCTCACATCAGGGAGGCCAGAGCAGAGAGAGAGAGGGAGGGGGGGTCAATATATACATAACACACACACACACACACACACACACACACACAGAGTTCCCAAGGCCACACCCCCGTGACCCACTTCCTCCAATCATACCCCACCTGCTTACCTTACCACACAGGAAATTCGTTAATCCATTGATGGATTTACTCACTGATGAGAGTGGAATCCTTGTAATCCAATCATTTCACCTCTGGACATTTTTGCATTAATAAATGAACTCTTCCTGGGAACGTTCTATATCCAAACCCTAACAACTAGTTCTCTCATAAGACACGGTGCAGACTCCTCAGTGTAGATGGGCAGGAAGTTGGATTTCAGGCATCCAGCAGCTTCTGCAGCTGGACAAGGGTACTCATAGCTGTTGGCCTGTCATCTACCTAAGGTGGCCTCTTGCTGGGGACACTCCCCGCTGAGACTGGATGTTCCTGCCTGTGTCAAATTCAGATGCCCTGGACCAGAAGGCTGGGGGTGTGGTTTCGAAAATGTGGGCTTGTGGTAACTGGGCATGGTGGTACACGCCTGGAATCCTGGTACTTAGGAGGCTGAGACAGGAGGATCGTGGGTTTGAGGCCAGCCTCAGCAACTTAGCAAGACCCTGTTAAAAAGTAAAATAGGGCTGGGGGTATAGCTTGGAGATAAAATGCCCCTGGGTTCAATCCCCAGTACCAAAAATAAGTAAATAAGTAGGATATCAGTGTGTGGGTTTAGAAGCTCAGGTCAGACATGGCTTCTCCCACTCGGTTGCTCATGGATGTGCAGCATGGCGCTGTGTGGCTGGCTCCTGGGTGTGAAGTAGCCTTTGGGAAGCTCTCTGGCCTCCTTGATAACTGGCTCCTTTCTCCTCTGTGCCACTGCCAGTTTTCCTCATGCAATTTTGGGTGGTTTGTTGTTATTATTGTTGTGCTTTGGGGTTTTTGTTTTGTTTTGTTTTTGCATGATTTTGTGTTTTGCATGCATCTGCTTATCTGCTTTCCACAAAAAAACTGTTCTTTGAGGGAAAGGATTTGTATTTTGTTGGTCTACATCACACTGCCAGGCACAGTGGGCTCTGGATAAGTGTTTGTTCAATTGGATTAAGTAAATGATCAACATTAGGTGGCAGCCGTGACTATAACTGAGATCGAGACAATGGTATGTCTGGTCCTGTTGTACAAGTGATTTTGTTGTGCATTCAGTTCCTGGGTCTTCTTGCACACCCTCATTAGCTGGGCCTAATGGGGTTTGATTTTGTGGATCAGATGAGGACATTAGATTCAGATAACCACAGTAACAGATGGAGAAGTAACTTAGAGAGATTGTGTTGAACACAAACAACTAAGTTAAAAATAAAGTGAGAAGCCAGGCGTGGTGGCACATGCCTGTAATCTCAGTACTTGGGAGGCTGAGACAGGAGGATTGCAGGTTTGAGGTCAGCCTCAGCAGTTCAGTGAGACCCTCAGCAACTTAGTGAGACCCTGTTTTAAAAAAAAAATTTAAAAGGGCTGGGGGTGTAGTTCAGAGGTAGAACACTCCTGGGTTCAATCCCCAGTACTAAAATAAATAAATAAATAAAATAAAATGAGAAAGATGAAGAAAGAGTCATAAAGAGGAAGAGACCATTGCACCAGGATCTGGGATGGGACATTGTCAGTAAAACTATGAGAGATGCAGGTGCATTCAGAGGGGCCCTTCCTTAATGTCAAAGGTCGTCACTGTACAAGGCCAGGAGAACAGCTTCGCAAAGGAGGCTTGGGATGAGAGAGGAAAGAAAGGGACTCTGCAGACATGAGCAATGAGTAAAATCCTAGGGATGGGTTGCAGAGGTGCCAGCCAGATCCACAGGGTGCTAATTGTGACTGCACGTTCGCTCTGAGCTTCTCAGTGATCCAAACCTGTGTTTACATCATCTGATAGAAGGAAGCACGCTCGCTCTTAGAAGGGCATCCTACACCTTTTCCCTGGAAAATCCAGGTTGGTTCTGTATGTGGCTGTTCCCTAGACAGGCTGTGTGGCTGTGACTAATCATTTGACTATTCTGAACCTTGATCTCCTCAGCTGCAGATTGAGGGAGAATTTGGGGATTTTAAATATCCCTTTGGACTCTAGCATTCCCTGGTCAGACAGAGTATCTAGAATCTCTCCCAACTGAGATCTGGACACTGACTCCAAAGAGCAGGGACTACACTGGACATAGTGGCACACGCCTGTAATCCCAGTACTTGGGAGGCTGAGACAGGAGGATACCAGGTTCAAGGCCAGTCTCAGCAACTTAGATTATGTTTCAAAATAAAAATAAAAAAGGACCCAGGTAGCACAGAGGTAGAATGCTCACTGGATTCAATCCCTATTATGAGAAAGAGAGACAGAGAGAGAGAGGGAGGGAGGCAGGGAGGGAGGGGGAGAGAGAGGGAGGGAGGGAGGGAGGGAGAGAGAGAGAGAGAGAGAGAGAGAGAGAGAGAGAGAGAAAGAAAGAAAGAAAGAAAGAAAGAAAGAAAGAAAAAAGAAAGAAACAATCCACATGGAACATTAACAGTGAACATTAGGTGTTTCCTCCCGGGCTCGCCAACTCCCCAGCTTTGAGGCATTCAGCACCAAGGAATGCCCATCTCGTGACTGTGCTGCCCGAGCAGGCACCAAACCCCAGCAGCAGCAGTCCGCACCAGGTCTTTGCCCTGCAGGAGGCTGCCTCCTGTGGTACATGGACGGACGGTAGCAGTCCCCAGAGCTGCAAACTCCAGCAATTCCCAGGTAATCCCAGGGTTCCAGCTCTGCGGGGCTGGAACCTTCTAGAGACTTGCACACAGAAGTGCTGGAGAAGGAGCAGGAACTCCTCCTGTGAGACCTGCCCCAGGGGACAGTGGTCAGTGGCAGAGCTGCGAAGAGAGCTTTGGCTCAGAGAGCACCTTCATGTGACAGATTTCTTTTCTGTGAACCTGAGTTTTGAAAATTGAGTTGAGAGGAACAGGTGGTGCCTCCCGCAGCTTCCTGTTCTAACACACCTCGGCCTGCCTTCGAGCACTCTCTCCCTTCATCATCAGAGCTGCCCAACCTCTCTTTGATCTGATAAACTCATTCATGTGTGAGGCATTCCCACAGCTTTGGATCCTACCTTCCACAGTGTGCAGACTCTGCAGGACAAAAGGGATGGTAATTTCCATGAGGGAATACAGGGCAAAGGGGCCCTCCCATCAGCCCATCGACCTACCCACCTGTGCAGGCGCGTGTACGCACACACTCAACCCTGTAAAACTGGCTGTACTGCTGGGCAAAGATGTGACTGGCTGCATCCACTGGCTGCTCGAGGTATGGGCAGGCCTGCTCTAAACAAGACACAGGTAGTTCCCTTTGCGGCCCCCGCCTCTCTCCTCCACTGCTCAGGGCACCTGTTACACTTGTCCTGACCCCAGCTCTTGAGTGGAGAGTTTGGTATACCTTCCCATCTCCCATCGTGGCTCTGGTGACTTTCCAGTGCTGGTAATGGCAGAGCAATATGGCTAGTCCACTCATGGGTTTGTGCCCCACCACTTACAGGTAGGAAATTGATGCTTTAACAGGAATCTCCTGGAAATGATATCCAGCCCCAAACCCCTTTAGGTGCTGCAGAGGTGTCTGGGGACAGCAGGTCAGGGACCCCTCACATCACATGTCAGGAGCCAAGCCCCCATCTTGCTCATGGGGGTGTTTTTTATTAGCCAGAGCTAGCAGCGGCTCTGAGGCATCCCCTGGAAAGGAAGGTACTAGAACAAAATTGATCAAAACAGGAGCTGGGCTGGGCTGCATGCCAGTAATCCCAATACTTGGGAGTCTGAGATGGGAGGATTACAGGTTCGAGGACAGCCTCAGCAACTTAGCAAGACCCTGTTTCAAAATTAAAAAAGAAAGGGCTGGGGTGTAGCTTGGAGGTAGAATGTCTCTGGGTTCAATCCCCCGTACAAAAACAAAACCAAAAACAAAAACCGGGAGCCGGGAAGGAGTGGGAGAGGAGAGGAGACTCACTGTCAGGGAAGGAGGAGGTGAGAAAGAAAATAAAAAGCATAGATGGAGACCACTCACAGACCAAAATCATTTTCTGAACTGAGCCAAGATCCGCCCGTTCACTGGAACTGAGATCTCACTCCGCCATGCTGTCAGAATTATTGTCGCTCTGAGCAGCACTCTTTATGTCAGCTTTTGCCAGACAGTTTCAAGACCTTTCCTGCAAAGGCCAGAAGACCAGGGAGCCGGCGAGCGAGGCGTCCACCGTGAGCCAGGCCGCTTGCTCTGTAGGGCAGGTCCGCCAGCCGGCCTGGGATTTGCACTGGTTCTCCAGAGTTCTGCTTTTGTGAGAGGACAGCTGGGCACGAAGAATGTGTTTTGTTTTCTTTTGCTTTTCCTAAAACTTAACTAGCAGGCAGGCTTCTTTGGCTATGTTTGAAATGGCAGACTGTCAAAGGTGCCATTTCAATACTGATTTTTCTATCGAAGAAATTATAAAGCTGGGCGGGTGCTAGTACTTCTCGTATGACTTTATTTTGAAGTTTATCATCTTGGTAGATAGATGCATGTGTGTCTCTGCATATGCTGAGGATGCTCTGGTATTACCTCCTTGCTTTTTCTGGTTGCTGCTGTGGAAATTCAATCAGAACAATCATTTCAATTAAATGGGATGCCCAGGCCGTTCGTGGTGGTACACGCCTATAATCCCAGTACTCAGGAGGCTGAGACAGGAGGATTACAGGTTCCAGGAGCAGCCTCAGCAACTTAGTGAGGCCTTCAGCAACCTAGCAAAATAAAAGACCGGGGGGGGGGGTATAGCTTGGATGTAGAATGCCCCTGGGATGAATCTCTAGTACCAAAAAAAAAGGATGCTCATGTCAGTCAGCTTTCTGTTACTGTGACAAAATACCTGAGAAAATAAAATTAATAAAGAGAAAGGCTTATTTTGGCTTATAGTTTCCGAGGTTTTAGTCCATGGTCACTTGGCCACGTTGCTTTGGGCCTGTGGCAGCACAGTACATCATGGCAGGAGTGTGTGGTGGAGGAGGATGTTCATCTCTTGGCAACTGGGAAGCAAAAGAGAGAAAGTAAAAGACCTGCATCTTGATATCCTTTCAAGGGCACACCCCAACCACCTAACTTCCTCCCACTAGGCCCCACCTCTTAAAGGTTTTACCATCTCCCAGTAGTCCCACAGGCTGGCCAACAAGCCTTCAACACATGGACCTTTGGGGGATACTTCCAAACCATAGCGTTGCCTAACGCCTGCCCATTATCTAATTTTGAAGGTCCCCCCATTGGTTTTGAGAGAGTTCCCCCAAACTTGATTCCCATCAAGGGGTGATGGTCCTGTTATCACCCTTTCTTTGCTTGCCCTCCTGGTGCTGATGCACCTACAGGTGAGGTGCTGAGGGAGGCCAGGGCCTGTCCCTCTGGATCCTCCCTGGCACTCCTTAGCACACCTCAGGGCTGGGAGGAGCCTTGCTCCAGGATGTACCGGCCCACTAACCACACCCTCCCTTCCCCTCTGCTCTTCCAGAACGGGTTGAATGGCTTGCACCTGGCCTCTAAAGAAGGCCACGTGAAGATGGTGGTTGAACTTCTGCACAAAGAAATCATTCTAGAAACAACAACCAAGGTACGTCATCTCATGAGGGGGTGCGGGGGTTCTCATCCGGAATGCCAGTCTGCAGGGCCCTCGAGCGTGATCCCAAACCCTGTCCTAGAAAGCCGCCCTTCAGGAGAGAAACCCAGACCTGTTTCTGAATTCGTCTTGTCCTTGTAATCGCTTCCTGAAGCCGCCTGGACACAGAAACCTTCCTGTTTCCAGGAGGAGTCAGTGGTCACGGGCCTCTGCTTTATCCTCATCACTGGTTCTGGATCAAAACTGACCCTGTTCATGGTGGCGTCAAAGGTTCTCAGGGCCCTCGACTCTCACAGGGCCCCGGGTTCACACCCAGCTGAAAGGCCTCGTACCTGAGACGGTAGGCAAGGTACTCAGACCCCGGGAAGCCATTTCCTCCACGGTAACATGGGGATTATAATATTTAGTACATAAGCTACCTGGTATATAGGGAGGAATCAGTAAATACTAGTGACTGTTGTTATTTAAGGCTATGGAGAAGAGTCTAGATCCCTCTCATTTCTGTTTCTCTGGCAAATCGTCTGTGTTTACCCCCAAACTGATTTCTGCTCCTTACAAGTTACTTAAAGCAGCATTCTCTTTTATGAGAAGGTGTTTGGCATAGTTACATTTATTCCTATACATCTATAGATTGAAAAATTAAAAAATACATACATTATATCTACCTATCTAGAGATGTACTTTTTACAGTGCTAGGGATGGAGCCAAGGGCCTTGTGCGTGCTAAGCATGTACTACACCCTCAGCCCCCCAAATAAGTTATGTATTAAACAGGATACAGCCAGTATTTAAAAAACAAACTAAGTTGGGCGCAGTGGCATACGCCTATAATCCCAATATTTGGGAGGCTGAGACAGGAGGATTGCAGATTCAAGGTCAACCTCAGCAACTTAGCGAGACCCTGTTTCAAAATAAAAAATAAAAAGGGCTGAGAGTATAGCTTGGAAGTAGAATGCCCCTGGGTCCAATCCCCAGCACCAAAACAAAACCAAAATTAAATTAAATTAAAATTAAAACCAAAACTACACAAGATAAAGCATCTGCATTTATTAGTTCAAGTTCCACCTCCTCAGTTCCGCTGCCTCCCTCGCCGCTCCTTTCCCGGGCTTTTAGCCTGCATCTCTTCAGCTTCTGATTCTCATTTGTTATTTATTAAGCGGGTTCTCACACACAGCCTCAATTTCAGCTCTCTGCAGCAAACATTTTGCCGCCTCTCAGGCAGAGAACACAGAGCACGCTATGTCGAGAACAGATATAATCTATGGGTGTGATATGAACTACCAAAATATTATGAAGGTAGAATCGTCTCCAGTAAAATTCTGTAATTTTCATGTCATTTCCCCAATGTGAGAAGATCTCACTGAAGTCTGGTGAAATGAACAGAGTTGCTTGTTCTAGCTGTATAGGAGGCTTTTTTTCCCCTAACCTCATGACAAACAGCAATTGTTTCCACCCCGCTCCTTCTGTGGATAAAAGCATGTTGTTGTTGTTATAGGTATTGAGGATTGAACCCAGGGGCATTCTACCTCCAAGCTAAATCTTCAGCCTTTTATATTTTTTATTTTAAAACAGGATCTCGCTAAGTTTCTGAGGCTGGCCTTGAACCTTATGATCCTACTGTCTCAGCCTCCCCAGTACTGGGATTACAGGCTTTTTTTTTTTTTTTTTGGCATTTTCAGTACCTGGCTGCAAGCACATACCATCTGACAGGCTCTGAGTGGGCCGGGGCAGCCGCTTCTCCCTGGCATTTCCCCAAGAGCTATGAAAACATTATGCTTCAGCACTTTTGCTCTTTCCAGATTCCCCCCTTTGATTGTTATTTTGCAATGAACACTTGGTGTGTCTTTTTTATATATAGTAATTTTATAAGCCAGTGTGGTTTTCGAATGCCATACAGAGGGAGGGGGAAAAAAGATGAAACTCAAACCGTGGGCTAAGAAAGACTCGCAACAGATTGTGGAATTGTAATGGGTCTCCTAAGCCTGAGAAAGATTAAAAATAAAATAAAGCAAGAAGCCAAAACCAATCTGGGCTCCTAAGCTGTGCTTGGAAATTGAACAGTATAAAGCAAATGTGCTGGCTCCCCACCTCCCATCTCCACCCCTAGAGGCCTGAGCTCAGCACCTGAGCTGCTAAAGAGCAGAGAGAAGCCTCCCAAATACTGTAATCTCAGTATTTGGGAGGCTGAGAGAGGAGGCTTGCAGGTTTGAGGCTAGCCTCAGCAATTTAGCAAGACCCTGTTTCAAAATAAAACAGAGCTGGGGCATAGCTCAGAGGTAGAATGCCCCTGGGTTTTATCTCCAGTAACACACACACACACACACACACACACACACACACGCACGCACACCATATACAGGTGTCCTTGGGGGGATGATTCCATGACCCTATAGATATCAAGACCCACAGATGCTCAAGTCCCTAGCAGAATGGTGTAGTATTTACACATAACCTAGGCACATCCTCCCATAGATTTCAGATCATCTCTAGATGACTTATACCAGCTAGTATGTCCTAAATGCTAGGTAAGTAAATAGTTGCTATTCTGTATTGCTTAGGGAATCATAATAAAAAGTCTGTACATATTCAGTACAGGTGCAATTTTTTCTAATATTTTCAATTTGAGATTGGTTGAATCTGTGGGCAAGGAACCCCAGGCGTGGTCATTTGCCTTATCCACTCAGGTAGCACGAGACAGATGGGCCCCGCGTGCTCCCGTGTGCTCCACTTGTGCTATTTGACAGAGTGCAGATTGGAGCCTGTTACCCAGAATGTCCCTGTCCCTGAAGAGGGGCGCCAGTCCTCATGGGAGTGGCACTGGCTGTCTGTCCCAGGGATCAAGAGGAGCCTGGCAGGAAGGGTGTTTGGCCAGAGATGTCAGCATTCTAGAAACAGGCAACGCTGCTGGTCCAGCCTTACCTCTGTGGATTGCTGTTCAATATCCAGAACGGATAACCAGACCGGAAACCCTGAGTGCACATTAAACCCACATCCTCGAAACAGCCTCATTTTCCACTCTCTGTTATTGGTCCTTTTTCTTTTTTTTAATAACATTTTTTTTTGTGTGTGTGTAGTACTGGGAATGGAACCCAGAGGCATTCTACCTCCAAGCTACACTCCCAGACCGATTTTATTTCTTATTTGGAAACAGGGTCTCACTGGGTTGCTGAGAACCTTGCTAAATTGCTGAGGCTGTCCTCGAACCTGCGATCTTCCCGTCTCAGCCTCCCAAGTACTAGGATTACAAGTATGTACCCCCACGCCCGACTTTTTAATAACATTTTTTGTGGTGCTGGGGATTGTGATGCTGAGTGTTCTACCTCCTAGCTACACCCCTCGCCCCCCTTTTTTTTATTTTGAAACAGGGTCTTGCTAAGTTGCTGAGGATCTCACTAAATTGCCAAGGCTGGCCTCAAACCTGCAATCCTCCTATCTCAGCCTCCCAAGTACTGGAATTACTGGCATGCACCACCATGCACGGCTTCTCTGTTATTGATTTTTATCTTTTAAAAGCTTTAAAACAATTGTGTGCCTTGCTTTCTCCTAGGGTTTACTCTCTTTGGCCTTTCTCTCCTCTCTTATTTGGTGAGAACTTGCTTATTATATGTTAGTTATTAGTACTTTGAATACTCTTCCTTCGAGCTTTCTTTTGCCAGATGTTCTTCTCTCACTGTCCCATTTATTTTCATATTTTCTTCCCTCCCCACACGCGTGGCGGAGTGCACTTTCCCCTGGCCTTTTCTATTCGGTACTTGCTTCTTATCCTCTTGCTGCCTTTGTCCCTCAGTCCAGCTTTTGGGCTGTGGGTGTCCCTATAACAGCATCGGGGTGTCAAGTGGGGCATCTGCTGCTCTCTTTCTTTAAGTTCCCGGTTGAGTGGAAACCCAAGTCTAAAGACCAGCTTGCCTGCAGCCCTGTCACTGTGAGCCCTGAGGGGTGGCAACTCTCATCTGTTGACAAGGTGCCATGCTGCATCCAGGTGCTGAGAAGTTGTGCATGCAGATGTGTATGCACACACGCATCTGTGTGTGTTTACCATCAGCATTCCTTCTCATAAAGAACAGGATGCAGCCAGGCGCGGTGGCATGTGCCTGTAATTCCAGTACTTAGGAGGTTGAGACAGGAGGATTGCAGGTTCGAGGACAGCCTCTGCAACTTAGCGAGACCCTGTTTCAAAATAAAAAATAAAGCTGGGCGTGGTGGCACATGCCTGCAACCCCAGTACTTGGGAGGGTAAGACAGGAGGATCGCAGGTTTGAGGCCAGCCTCAGCAATTTAGTGAGACCCTGTTTCAAAATAAAAATAGTAAAATAAAATAGGGCTGGAGGTGTAGCTCAGAGGCAGAACTCCCCTGGGTTCAATCCCCAGTACCAAAAAGAACAAGACGGATTTTCCTCTCTGTACTTTTGATACTGTTTTAACATGTATAGCAGGCCAAGCACACATGTCCATTTTCTACCTCTTTTGACCATAAACAAGGGCCACTGGGCCTCACATCCTGTACCTGTTCTCCTGCCTGTGCTGGTCACGAATGCAGACCCAGCAGGAAACCTCCTCTGCCCCCCTGTGTTTCAGAAAGGGAACACAGCTCTGCACATCGCGGCCCTGGCTGGTCAGGACGAGGTGGTCCGGGAGCTGGTCAACTATGGCGCCAACGTCAATGCCCAGTCACAGGTGATGGCTCTCTCTGGCTGCAGGTCACTCCTCTTTTCTGTACATAGTGGCCACTGTGTTAATACATATGCATGCTGTAGCTGAGTCTAGACTTGTTAGCAACATGTATGCAAGCAGAGATAAGGCGTCCCTTATTTTTTTTCATAGTTAGACTACACGTTCTAAGCATGATAGGGTTGGGCCATTGCAGACCCCATCTCTGGTGAGTAACTGATCAAATAACATATTTAGTCCTGGCTCATTGAGGGAGAGAAACTGTGTGGGGGAGGGGAAGGGAATGAGGCCTGTGGTTCATCAAGAAGGGAGTAAAAACAGAAGGGACCAGCCACGTGTGGTGGCTCATACCTGTAATCCAAGTACTTGGGAGGCTGAAACAGGAGGATAGCCAGTTTGAGGCCAGCTTCAGCAACTTAGCGAGTCTGCATTTCAAAATAAAAAATAAAAAGGGCTGGATATAGCTCAGAGGAAAAAGCCCCTGGGTTCAACCCCCAGTACTAAAAACTAAAAAATCTCCGGAGAGACTGTCTGGGCTGAAGAGGCGGGTGGATGGTGCTGGTGTGACGCACACCTCCGTGGGAGTCATGGCTTTGTGTAATACTTCCACCACACTGGTTGGAAGTAAGCAGTGAGTGTTCGTTGGGGGAAGTCTCCGGGGCTGGCGAAAATGGAGTGCAGCGTCAGCAGGCCTCTAGTTCCCAGGTCTGCCGCGCGTCCTCGCATGCAGGGGCATTTTCATGGCCTCTTCTTTGGGTTTACAGAAAGGCTTTACACCCCTCTACATGGCAGCACAAGAGAATCATCTCGAAGTGGTCAAGTTTTTGCTGGAAAATGGAGCTAATCAGAACGTGGCCACAGAAGTAAGTGCCATGGGGACGTCCTCGGCACCGAAGTGTCCTAGGCGTGTGACATTGCTGAGGGCCATACCTTCCTAGGATGTGGCCCCAAGTACGCCTAGTTGTGACTGACATAGAGCGCCATTGAGCCCTCTTGGCCTTCAGGCCATGGCATGGATCCTGGGGCCCTCGAGCTCTGCAGGGGACTGAGACTCAGAGCCATGGGTTTTGAGGAGTGCCCAGAGACCAAGCAAAGAAATGGCACTGAACTCAAGGGTCCACAACCACCAGCACTGAGAGCTGGGGGCAGGAGCATCTGGTTGACAGGTCTGCCTTCCTGGGCTTTATGGGGAAGGCTCTTGTCACCAACCCATGGTACACCCTTGGACAAGTCACTTTAGCTCTGAGACTTGTGACTGGTGAAATGGTGAGACTGGACTGGATGGGGCTGAGGCTTCTGACTCTTGACAATGCGTGACTCGGTGATCACATGACTTTGCTATTGTGCTTCACCGCTTCATGGGGCCTGTGACCTCAGCACGCAACTGATATTCTGCCATGTTCAAGGCATGACCGTGGCACTGGTAGATAGGCTCAGAGGGAGGGTAGAAAAGAATCAAAAGACAGTAAAGAGCCATGTGCGGCAGCACATGTCTATCATCCCAGTACTTGGGAGGCTGAGACAGGAGGATTTCAGGTTTGAAGCTAGCCGCAGAAACTTAGTGAAGCCCTCTGCAACTTAGTGAGACCCTGTTTCAAGATAAAGAATAAAATAGGGCTGGGGATGTAGCTTGGAGGTAGAGTGCCCCTGGGTTTAATCCCCAGTATCAAAAAAGAAAATGTAAGCCAGGCATAGTGGTGCATACTTGTAATCCCAGTACTTGGGAGGCTAAGACAGGAGGAGCGAAGATTCGAAGCCAGCCTCAGCAACTTAGTGAAGCCCTCTGCAACTTAGTGAGACCCCATTTCTAAATAAAGAATAAAATAGGGTTGGGGTGTAGCTCAGAGGTAGAATGCTCTTGGGTTCAAACCCCAGTACTAAAAAAAAAAAAAAAGCAATGCATCTGGTGTCACGTCTGGAGGATAGCGAGTGGTCCGATGGTCAGAACACCCCAGCTTTCCTTCCCTCTGGCCAGGATGGCTTCACCCCTCTGGCTGTGGCCCTGCAGCAGGGCCATGAGAACGTGGTGGCGCACCTCATCAACTACGGGACAAAGGGCAAGGTGCGCCTGCCAGCCCTGCACATCGCAGCCCGCAACGATGACACACGGACAGCCGCTGTGCTCCTGCAGAATGACCCCAACCCAGACGTGCTTTCCAAGGTGAGTGCTCCAGGGTGGGGCCCAGGGGACCTTCGCCACCACCTGGAGGGGCACTTCCCTAGGATGAGCCAGACTCTGGCTCCAGGTCCTTCTGTGCCTTCAGAGTCCCAACAACAACTACACGGGCCTCAGTGTACATCCCCCTTAGATTCCCATCAACACCAGTAACATGGTTTTGGGGGTGGAACAGGGATGGCTCTTGGGGCTCCAGGTCATGGAGAAAAGCACAGAGATGGATGGGATGAGTCTCCAGCCAGAGGGAGGCTGAGCCCAGGACGGGCACTTTGGCCATCACTCTTCCCCAGGAAGCCCTGCTGGAGGGAGGAGGGGTCTCTGACTGTGGAGTGCTGGAGTGGGGAGAAAGGGGCTTCCAGAGGCCCAGGGTCATTATCATCTACACTGTCCCCTGTTCCAAGGCACTGCTGTCCCACTGTACTCACGGTTAGCCTACTGGTTCTTCTTCAGCAGGAGTGGATTTGCACTGGGTCATTTACAAGGTCCCCTCACACTACCATATGGCCACCGGTTTGGTCTTGAAAACAGCTGATAGGAGATGGACGTGGTCTGAGGTTGAGACAGGATGGTGACCACAGACCCACCTAGGGGCCAGAGGTCTGCTTTTGGCCACCCAGCTGAGGCAGTGGGCCCTTTTAGGGGGCTGAATCAGTCAATCCCTAGAATTAAGATCATGGACCCCATGTCGGGCGTGGTGGTGCATCCCTGTACTTGGGAGGATCACTGGTTCAAGGCCAACCTCAGCAACTTAGCGAGACACTCAGCAACTTAGAGAGCCCCTGTTTCAAGATAAAAAATAAAAAGAGCTGGGGTGTAACTTGGAGGTAGAACACCCCTGGGTTCAATCCCCAGTACAAAAAAAAAAAGGTCATAGAGTGCATAGGCCTTGTGCTTGTGAATAAAATCTCCTCATAACAATCGCTCAGACAAGTGTGCCGTGCAGAGGACAAGGTTGCCCTTGTCCGTGTGTGTCCATGGACATGGGGTAGAGAACGGAGGCCACACTAGGCGGGCGTGGCTATGGTGCACCACTTGCCACCGGGCGTCCCTTGACTCCCCTGTGACGTTGCCATCTGTCAAAGTCTGCCTGTGTACCGAGTCCTCTGGTGTCTGGTCCCAACCTCTTCAGCTTCCCAGGCTGATTCTGGGTTGGAGATGCCAGCAAATGGCATATGACAGCCTCTGTCCCCCTCTGTTGGTGCCGCAGACGGGATTTACCCCCCTCCACATCGCAGCTCACTACGAAAACCTCAACGTGGCCCAGCTGCTCCTCAACAGAGGTGCCAGTGTGAACTTCACGCCACAGGTAACCCCCATGCTGCCCGGGGCTTTGGGGTCTCTAGAACCAGGTGCCCTGCCTCTTGCTTTGGCACCACAGGATTAACCACATTGCAGAAATGCTGGCACGGTGAAGCTGGGTGGTGTCTATCTGGGCCCTCCCTGGATGGTTCTACTTACCAGCCCCTTGGTTCCCCCCTGTTTTGTCTTGAGAATGCTCTAAGCCACATTTGCTCATTCCTAGTGTAGGAAATCTGGAGGCCAGGGACAGTTTCCCAGCAGCCAGATTGTTTTCTGTCTGTTGCATTGACCCTGGGCACCAGGTTTGGAAACCGTTTTTAGGGGAGAAGCACCCTGACACCTACAGTGCTGTGGAAGTTGTGGGACAGGGGCGTGGGGAGAGGGTGCACACAGCTGAGTCAGTCAAGGACACGGATGCCATGATCTGACCGTCCCCACTTCCCTCCCACAGAATGGCATCACACCACTGCACATCGCCTCTCGCAGGGGGAATGTCATCATGGTGCGGCTCCTGCTGGACCGGGGGGCCCAGATAGAAACAAGGACCAAGGTGGGTGTCAGCAGCCTTCCCAGGCAGGCAGGGGGAGGTCTGCCCTCCAGAGCCTCACCCGCATGGCAGGCTCTCGGTTAGGGAGCCTGCTGTCTCCAGGGCGCAGTAGGAGCTCATCGCAAGACTGTGCTGGCCCGGAGGCCGGCAGCACATCTGTGGCTGGGAGTGCTACAGCCAGCCTTCTCTCCAGGCGGCCTCTGAGGGTGCCTTTCTGCTTTCTGTTTTTCACTCTGTCATGTAAAGGACGAGTTGACACCTCTCCACTGTGCAGCTCGGAATGGGCATGTGCGAGTCTCAGAGATCCTGCTGGACCACGGGGCACCCATCCAAGCCAAAACCAAGGTGCGTGCCTCCTTCCAGTCAGGGCTCCAGGTCAGCCAGACTGACCTGGATTAGACCCTGCTTCTGCAAAACAGAGGTGTAAGTACAACTAACTGCAAGAGTGCACATGCGACACTTACTGCAATGCCCGTCATATAGGAGGTTCTAATTATTCCAGATCAAGGTCTACAAATGCCTCATCTAGAGGACAGGAAGTAAAAGCATTCATAGGCCGTATGCAAACTTGTAGCCACATTCCAATAAAACTATTTGCAAACCTAGGTGACAGGCCAGATTTGGTCCACAGGCTGTAGTTTACCTACTCGTACTCTAAATCAGTCCCTATCTCTTCCATCCTAGCTCCAGAAAGACAGGAGCTAAGACTTCTAGAAGTCTTCAGAGCCTGGGCCAGATGTGAGTGAAGTTAAAAAGAAAGAAAAATTGTTCTTCTCAAGCGCCACCAGAGGCCAGAGCAAAGTCCCATCTCCAGGTTCTAATGGGAGGATTTGGGTCTTCCAGGGGGGCCAAAGCTGTCGGCCGCACAGTGCTGCCTCTATTCCTGCAGGCCCTCTGCCCTGTTCTTCAGGTTGAATTTAGAAGGCATTGCAAAGCAGAGCTAGACAGAAGCCACACTCATTTACAGCCCCTGAAGTGCATTCGTTAGGGGCCAAGAACAGGAATTAGCTCCAAGTTCTAGTTTGCCATCATTCACTCAAAACCACATTAATTAGGGACTACTCTGTATGTCACATGCATTGACCAGGTACTGTGGGACATTTAAGAAACATTAGAGCCGGGCATGGTGGCACGCACTTGTAGTCCCAGGACTTGGGAGGCAGAGACAGGAGGATCACAGGTTCAGGGCCAGCTTCAGCAGCTTAGTGAGGGCCTCCTCAACTTAGTGAGACCCTGTGTCAAAATAAAAACTAAAATAGGGCTGGGGTATAGCTCAGAGGTAGAATGTCCCTGGGTTCAATCCCAGTACCACAAAAAAAAAAGGAAGGAAGGAAGGATGGAAGGGTGGGAGGGAAGGAAGGAGGGAGGGAGAGAAAGGGAAAGATAATATTAGGGCTGGGCATAGTGGCCCATGCCTGTAATCCCAGTACTTGAGATGCTGAGACAGGAGGATTGCAGGTTCAAGATCAGCCTAAACAATTTAGTGAAACCCTGTTTCAAAATAAAAAATAAAATAGGGCTGGAGGTGTGGCTCAGAGATAGAAGGCCCCTGGCTTCAATTCCCAGTACCACAAACAAACAAAAAAGGAAAAAAAAAAAAGAAAGAGAAGAGAAAAGAAAGAAACAGTCACTAATCTCAAGATGCTTTAAGTAAGAAGAAATTATACATGCATCTGAAAAGCTAATCATGAATTACATGATTTGGCAAATAGGAGAATAAGGTCCAGGTGAGTGGTACAGATCAGGAAAGCCCGCTGGAGTCTAGGGTGGTCAGCGAAGGGGGCGTGGGGAAGGTGGGCCCAGCTGGAAGTGGCTTGGAGGGTTTGGCTAGGTGGAAAGAAGAATGTTTGGCAGCACTGTCCAGAGTTTCCTGGTTCCATCCCAGAAGGCTTTGTGATTGCTTGTTTCTTCCTCTTCACCTAGAATGGCTTATCCCCAATTCACATGGCAGCTCAGGGAGACCACCTCGACTGTGTCCGACTGCTACTGCAATACAACGCGGAGATAGATGACATCACCCTGGACCACCTGACCCCGCTCCATGTGGCAGCCCACTGCGGCCACCACAGGGTGGCCAAGGTCCTTTTGGATAAAGGGGCCAAACCAAACTCCAGAGCCCTAGTGAGTGGGCAGCTATTGGAGAAGGTGCCGGAGAGGCCCGGGTGGAGGGAGGTGGGACTGGAGCACGCACCTGGAGCCAGCCACTCCTAAGTCAGGGCCTGCGCAATGTGGGCACCTGCCAAAGCCTGGGAACTTGCTGCGTGCTTGTCCTTCACCCTCCAGCGGGCATCGCCTCTGGCGCTCAGTTTATCGCAGCCCCGCTAACAGGCTGAGTTCTGGGGGGAGGGGGTGTGCCCAGGAGACCTGGCCTCAGAAGCAGCATCCTGGTATGCCTGTGGGTTGGGTGCCACCCATCCCAGCCAGGCAGCAGTGCCTCAGAGATGGCCTGGCTTGTTGACCTGCTTTGGGGAAGGTACAGCAGCTGAGCTCAGCATCCTTCCTCTGCCCGGTCTTTCATGGCCCTCGTGGAGAGAGTGTAGGCCTAAGGGAGATGCCTTCCATGGCCAAGCTTCCTCTCCCTCCTCCCCAGGCCAGGGGCTCTCAGGTCAGTCCAGGGATCGGGGTTGGGGGCTGCAGCCCACCCCCCTATTTTCCCCTTGGCAATTCCAGAGGAGGAAAACTGAGGGGGGCCGGGCATCCTTCCGGGTCAGCAGAGGATGGATGGTTCATTCATTCAGAAGTGTCTTTATTGATCCCTGACCATAGGCCTAGGGCAGTGGGGACTTCTCAGCCTTGGGGCTGTGGACACCTGGGGTTGGTATTTCTTGTCCTGTACATTGTAAGATGTTTAGTGTCATCCCTGGCCTTTACCCCTAAGTGTCTCCAGACAGGGATATCGTTGAGAAAGTGCAAACCGCCCTCTCTACCGCTTCCCCTGGTTTGAGACGCTGCCCCAAGGGGGTACAGCACTAAAAGGCCAGACAGACAGAACCAAAAATTCCACCCGTGGAGCTTCCATTCCAGTATATCACACTTAAGAGCATAAATCTGCCGGGCGTGGTGGCGCACGCTTGTAATCCCAGTATTTGGGAGGCTGAGACCAGAGGATCCGGGTTCGCGGCCAGATTCAGCTACTTAGTGAGGCCCCCCGCAACTTAGTGAGACCCTGTTTCAAAATAAAGAATAAAAAATAGGGCTGGGGGTGTAGCTTGGAGGTAGAATGCCCCTGGGTTCAATCCCCAGTACCACAAAAAAAAAGGAAAAAAAAGAGAATAAATCCACTTCATTCCAACTGATCCACACTTTGGGGGCAGAAGGACCACAACTTGCTTCCCCAAAGTACTCTTTATTGTAAATTTGCCCTTAAGGGAGCGCTTACAAAACAGGCTCTTTCAGCACATCCAGAAATATGATGGAAGTTTTAAAAAAGTTTCTAAACAGCGTATTCAGGAACGTGCTTGGTGCATAAAGTAAGAGCCACCTGATCTTGTGTGGTTTACACCAATGTCCAGGTTACTAGGTGGATGTGAATTCCCTTGTTGGTCTGTGGGCACCAGCTGGGGGGGGGCTGCCTTTGGAACAGCCAGGTGCTCCCTGGCCAGTGCCTAAGTTCTTGGCATCTGTCTCCCTTTGTGCTGGCTGCAGAATGGCTTTACCCCCTTACACATTGCCTGCAAGAAGAACCACATCCGGGTCATGGAGCTGCTGCTGAAGACTGGAGCCTCCATTGATGCAGTCACTGAGGTAGGAGAGGCACACGGGGCCCTAGCTCCTCCTGCATTCCTCCCCTCGCCCTCTCTGGGAGCTAGTTGCTTTTCCTCTCATGTGGCTGCAGGTGTGTGTGCGCACAGGTGTGCACACATACACGTAGGTGTGTGCAAATCAGACCGTGCAAAAGAATGAGGCGGGTGACTGAGACCAGGGGCCTGGTGTCAATTGTCAAGGAGCTTTCCAAGACGGAAGCAATATTTTGAGTTGTAAAAGTGGGCAGGACTTGCCCTCCAGTGATCTTGTTCTGGCCGTTTTTCTGAACGTAAACCCATCTCATTTAACTCCCTCTTCTTGGGAATCTGTTCACTGAACACCTAGCAGTAATAGATGCTGTCAGGCTCTCTTCTTTGGGGGAGGACTGCCACTTGGCTTTCTCCACTCTTGTCTCTTCTAGTCCGGCCTGACCCCTCTCCATGTGGCCTCCTTCATGGGGCACCTTCCCATAGTGAAGAACCTCCTGCAGAGGGGGGCGTCACCCAACGTCTCCAATGTGGTAAGCCCTTGGTTCTGGTGGGGGCTCCGAGGTGTCTTTGGTGGGTTTCTGAAGTCTCTCTGAGGACAGAGGTGGGATTCTGGGGTCGCGAAGGCTCCAGACTCAGGGAGAATATCCCTGTATACTGACACCCTCTGTTTCGGTCAGCATTCTCACCGCTGTAATCCAAAATACAGGACGACCACACTTAGAGGAAGGAAGATTTACTTGCTCTCAGTTCTGGGGATGGCAGTCTCTGCTAGGCTGGCTCGGGAGCCTCATTGCCAGGAGCAGAGAGAACAAGGGGAAGGGGTGAGGGGCATATGTAGTCCTCAAGGCCACACCCCTGAGCCACCTCCAGCATGGCTGCCTTATCTACCACCTGAGGGCTGAGGGTCATTCTAAACACAAACCATAGCACCCGCCGGTTAAATTTGTCGCATCTGCCATTCTTTGGGATTTTATTTTGGATAATATTCTGGAACTTGCATGAATGTTATCTGGAAATCATTTACTTTATTGAAGGAAGGGGGTATTGGGGCTTGAGCCCAAGGGCATTCTACCTCTGAGCTATACTCCCAGCCTTTTTTATTTTTTGCTGAAACAGGTCTCGCTAAGTTGTTGAGACTGACCTCCAACCTGCAATCCTCCTATCTCAGCCTCCCAAGTATTGGCATGCACCACCATGCTTGGCTTCATTTACATTTCTGAATATTCATTAGACCTGGGGTTCACTTTTAAGTATACCTAGAAAACACACACACAAACACACACACACACACACACACACACACACACACACACACATCACACCAGCAGACTGAAGGGCTGCTTGCTGAGGGAACCCCACCTCCTGGACAAAAGCCCACCAAACTGTTCCAGGCTGGCACTGAGGAGTTCTGTGTGTGTCCTTTTGCAAACCCGGCATGTCTCAACAGTTCTGTAATTCTGTTATTTTACAGAAAGTGGAAACCCCACTGCACATGGCGGCTAGAGCAGGGCACACAGAAGTGGCCAAGTATTTGCTCCAGAACAAAGCCAAAGTCAATGCTAAGGCCAAGGTGAGTTCCAGGGTGGGAGGAAAGCGTCCTGGGAGGTCGGCAGTTCAGGGGTGAGGGGAATCCATGCTCATCAGGGGCCACATGGCAGCGTCTCTGGCTCAGGGGTCACTTGTCGCTTCCATATAGGTCACGCTGAGAGCTCAGATTCTGCTTTGCAGGGGTTCTGAGAAGGCCTGGGGCATTTCTGCGTTAACAGTCTCTCTGGAAGTGATGAAAGTGAGAGGAGCGTGGCTGGCCAGCAGCGTTCCCTGGGCTGATGACTTGTCATGGTCACCAGTGAAAATCAGCCAAGAATCACTTGATCTAAAAAAACACAGGCTCCCCTTGGTTGCAAACGTGTTGTCAAGGCACTAAGTGTGTGACCAATAAGAATAGTGGCTGAGTTTGCAAGCCCTGGGCAAAGATCAGGCATTCCTAACTGTGGGCGGCAGAAGGCTCTCCTACAGTTACCCGTGTGTGAGCCATGCCTATGGCGGAGCCCAGTGAGGCAGAGACCTGTGCCATCGGCCATAAACAGGAATCAGGCAGGGGTCGGACAGAAACGTCATCTTTCCCCTTTAGCCACTGAGACTCCCCCACAACCCCAGCATAGAGAAAAATCAAAGTTCAGATGGAGACACAAGCACATCTACTCCGACAGGACTTGAGAGATGGCTATCGAAGCTTACTGAGTGTCTGTTATATGCCTGACACTGCATGAAGCACTCTCTGCATTATCCGCTTGGTCCTAACCTTCGCCCTATGAGGTGGATATTGTTATTCCCATTTTATAGATGGGAGCTCCGAGCCTTGGGGTGATTAAGTAAAAATAACAACCAATTGAAGAGTTGTAAGGATTAAATAAGACTGCACACGCCAGTTTCTGTAACTCAGAGGTTTGGTATCCCGGCTTCTTATCTTGGCTGTGTGACCTTGAGCAGGTCACTTAACCTTTGGACCTCAAGTGCCTTCTCTGTTGGATTTGGTAAGATTAACATCTCTTGTTCTGTTTTTTTGTTTTCACTTCATGGTCAAGGATGACCAGACCCCTCTTCACTGTGCAGCTCGCATCGGCCACACAAACATGGTAAAGCTCCTGCTAGAAAATAACGCCAGCCCCAACCTGGCCACCACTGCCGGGCACACGCCCCTACACACGGCGGCACGGGAGGGCCACGTGGAGACAGCCCTGGCCCTCCTAGAAAAGGAAGCGTCCCAGGCCTGCATGACCAAGGTACAGCCTTCTTCCCCCATTCAGAAGTGAGAGGCTGGCCGGGCTCGGTGGCACACACCTGTCGTTGCAGCTCCTCTGGAGGCTGAGGCAGGAGGCTCTCTTGAGCCGGGGGCTTCCAGACCTGAGTGACATACGAGAGCCCATTTTTAAGAAGCCACAGGCTGGGTCCGGGGCTCCGCTGGGGATTCCCATCGGATGCTCTGTGCGGATCAGTGACTGTGAGGGCAGCTGGAAGGGCCGGGACCCACAGGACTGGCTGCCCTCTGTGAGCCCCACCTTACTATGGAGCAGTTATTGTTGGGCACCTGCTCTAGACCACACACAGGCAGGTTCTGCAGAGTCCAGAGGAATAAGACCCGTCTGCCCCCCGCGCTGGCAGGCGGAGGTCTCAGAGCACAGAGGGTGCTTGGCGGAGGGACCCTGCTGCGTCCTGAGTTCCCCGGCCTCTCAGAGGAAGCAAGGCTCGCCGGCCTCTTGTTTTACTGGCACGTGCATGCCAGGGAAGCCTGCCCAGCCGTGAACTCTTTCTGTGGGGCAGCCCTGGCCTCCCTCAGTCCTCACGGCCTGTGTTTCTCCTCAGAAAGGATTTACCCCTCTCCACGTGGCGGCCAAGTATGGGAAGGTCAGGGTGGCGGAGGTGCTACTGGAACGCGACGCGCATCCCAACGCTGCCGGGAAGGTGGGTGTGCCCCGCTCCCCTCCCTGGGGGAAAGGATGCAGCAAAGGCAAACCTCCCCACCAGAACCCTGTCTCTTTTTATGTCCACCTTTTGAGTGGCGGCCACCTGGGGAGAATGGCCTTTAGAAAGAATGACCTTTCTGTCAAAGGCTTTGTCATATTGGAAGGACCCAACGGTTGCCTCACACACATCCCATGCAGCCCCCACAGGGACTAGGCCCTGGGGCCTACCCAGCATGTAGACAGGCACTCTGCCACTGAGCCACACCACCAGCCCTAAATAGACATGATTTTTTGATTGTTTATTTCCTTCTTTTGTATTGCTGGAGATGCAACCCAGGGCCTCAGGCATGCGAGGGCTTTGCCACTGAGCTACACCCTGGCCTGGCTTTTGGTGGATTTTTAACCAGATCTTACCCATATAAAATAGGTGCTATGCCAGGCCCATCATTCTAGTACTTGGGAGGCTGAGACAGGCGGATCATAGGTTAGAAGCCAGCCTCAGCAACTCAGAGAGACCCTCAGCAATCTAGCAAGACCCTGTTCTCAAACAAAAAATAAAAAGGGCTGGGGGTACTGCTCAGAGGTAGAACAACCCTGGGTTCAATCCCAGGACCAAAAAAAAGAAAAAAAAACAGTGTTATGGATCCAAAAATAGATCCTGTATGCCTAAAGGACTCACTAGTGCAAGCCCCACTGGAGTGAAACCTGCCCCTTCCCTCTGTTTATCCCTCTGCAGAACGGCTTGACTCCCCTGCACGTGGCCGTCCATCACAACAACCTGGACATCGTGAAGCTGCTGCTTCCCCGGGGCGGATCCCCGCACAGCCCAGCCTGGGTAAGGCGCCCTCCCCTCCACGGACCAGATGGGTGCCAGAGCCACCCGTGGAAGGTGGTTTCAAAAGCAGCCGAGGGCTTTTGTGTCTTCTTGTTATTTTTACCACAGACATCTCACCTCACCTTCCCAATGTTACCTGCAATGTAGCTGCTGCTACTTGGGGACATGCAGACCTGGGGCGGGATGGGAAGTAATGACTCTTCTCTGCAACAGCCCCCCCAGCTGAGGTTTTCACACCCCAGGCAGCTGCGTGTCAGCCGGGTTTTGTAAATTGGCTGTCAAAGGTCAGCTTGAGCCAGGCACACAAATCCCAATATGGGAGGCTGAGACAGGAGGATCACAGGTTCAAGGCCAGTCTCAGCTGCTTAGCAAGATCTTCAGCAACTTAGCAAGACTGTTTCAAAATAAAAAATAAAAGGGACTGGGGGTATAGCCCAGTGATGGAATGCCCCTGGGTTCAGTCCCCAGTCACAAGAAGAAAGAAAGGTCAGCCTGAAGGAGCTTCCAGAGCTGTGAGATTCCCACACAGTGGGACCAGGGCATGGCCGAGAAGCCCCGTTGCCCACCTGCTCTCCAATGGTCTGTGTTGGGGTGCAGGGACCCCACTTGGGGAAACACCCAGGGCTTCTCCGGGGAGCTTGCTGGAACCTTGAAGGAAGGAGCCTTTTCTGAATGTGACTGATCACCCCCAGATTTATTTTTCTCATGAGTTCAACTGTGGCTTTCTTTTCTTTCCCTCCCTCCCTTCCTCCCTTCTTTCCTCTTTCTTTCATGAGACACACCTGCATGTATAGCTATACTTCACAATTAGCCATACATCCAGAATGCCAGTCTCTGAAATTAACTGCTCAGATAAGTAGAGTCCTTGACCCTCAGGGGTCAGAGGCAAGGGAGGAAGCATGGAAGGCCAGGCCAGGGGAGGGGCAGGACAGGGACAAACCTGAGGGAGGAATGAGCATTTTGGGGAGCAGGCTGCCCCGCTGTGGGGAGGTGAGGGCTGTGTGGGGCTTGTGTCGGTGGGGGCTGGTGGCCAGGAGAGGAGAGGACCAGGGCTGGGCATGTAAGGGCTGCAGTAGCCCCTTCGCCCTGGAGCTTGTGGTCTGATAGGGCAGCCCAGAGACGAAGGAACATGTTAGTGGAGAGTCTCACTGTGGCCAACGAGGAGGCCCAGGTGGGTTCCTGTGGGATTCTTGCTGACACCCATGGACTTGGATGCACCCCGGCAGGAGAAAATCAGGACAGGCTTCAGATGCCATCCCTGCTTGGCACGGATGCGTGTCTGCGCCCCACGGCTCCCTTTCTGCAGACGCGGCGTCTCCCTGCTCTGTTCCTGCTACTGTGGTGGCGAGCCCACGTCACTGTGCAGGGGGAACACACAGCCCTGCTAAGATGTCGACTTACTCCTGCCTCTAAAAATAAAAAGCTGGACTCCCCTCCTCCTCCTCCTCCTCACTCTCCTGCTTATATAAAAGGAAACAGAGCCAGGTTCATGATATTTAAAGAGAGCTAAATGCAAGCACAAACCCTGTACAGATGGGCTTTGTTTCCATGGAAAAAAATAGTTGACAAAGTAGTCTGGCAATTTTGTAGAATTTCACATGCAAATCCCTCTGCACCCAAACCCAACCCCACTCTCTTAATTCGAGGCTAATCTTGGAACATTTAGACAGAGCCCTCTCTCCCTTCTGGATAAGCTCATTTCCTTGGAAGGGAGAGCCTTTGCCTGGCACACGTCTCTCCCTAACACCACCCTGACTCTCTGGCCCAGTTGCCCCTGGTCCTTGTCACCGTAAAAGGTCAGCATTACCTTTAGTCCTGGTCTGGGGGAAGCCCAGTGGGGCAGTCCATGTTCAGAGATGGCCAGTGGCTCTCGTCCTCCATTCTAACCTGAGGTGATCTGGCAGACTTAGACATCTGCAGGACAAGCCCCCCTTGGCAGGGACAGGGAATCGTTCTTGCCAGCATGCCTGCCCACAGCTGCACAAGTGGCCCGGGACTCCTGGATACTTCAGATTGCTCTAGTGACCATCCCTTGGACATTAAAAGAAGTCCCAATTGTCACTGCTGTGCCCTGGTGAACGCCTGCCACGGGCCAGCGTCAGCCGGGGTCCCATCTCATCCTATTTCATGGTGATGTCAGTGTTGGGGAGACTCTTTAGTGCTCATATCAGATACGATGATATTTGGAGGTGGCGCCATGTCTCAGCCTTGACCTGCTGAACCACATCTCCTTTCTTTGCTCTCTTTTGATACAGAACAAAAATTATTCTTCATTAATTTTATTACAATCAAAATGCCAATTTTGTTGTGTGAGCACAAGCCCCAAAGGACAATGCCTGTTTTTCTCATAACCTAGTCCAATTTAAGAGGAGGAATACGAGAAAGACTTACCTTACATCATTCTGCAAAGAGAATGATTTTTTTCAATCCGATTTAATGGGGGGGGTAAATTACAACTTTTTACTTCCCCCATAAAAGCTACTTTTCAGACCAAACTTGTTCTCCTGTTCGGTGTCCCTAGTGCTGTATAACTGGGATTTTGCTATATTGGCCAGCCCCTCCTATTCTCTTCCCTTTTCCTTGCTGGTGATCCTGGCAGAGTCAGAAATGTTGGTGCTATCGTAAAGCAGTGGCTGGAAGAGGAACCAGTTTTCAGGTCCAGCCAGGAATGCTCCTGGAAACAGTAGCACCATGGCAGCCATATGCTCTGGGGCTAGGAGGACATAAGTCCATGAAGGAAATCCTCAGGCCCCACATCCCCAAAGCTCCAGGGCCTTGCTATTCAAAGTGTGGTCCCTAGACCAGCAACATCAACACTGCCTGGGAGCTGGTTGGGAATGTAGCATCTGAGCCCTCTCCAGACCTTCTGTGTTTGAATCTGCATTTGAACAAGGTCCAAAGTGATTTGCATGTGCATCAAAGTTTGAGAAGCTCTACTGTAGTGGAAAGAACCTGGCATTGGCTTATCAGTTGTTCTATCTCTCTATGACCTTAGATAAGGCACTTGACCCCTCAGAGAATTGACTTCTTTATTCATAATATAGGATAATAATAAAAATGCCTGCCCTATGGTGGTGGTGAAGCTCAACAGAAATAACAGAGGTAAATGTAGTTTCTAATCGAGGCCCACATCCTCCACCAAAAAAAAAAGCAGTTTCTAACAATGATGTTCAAAGGGGCTTATCTGTAGGCTTTCACCTGTCTGCAGTGTGATAAGGAGCCTGCTCCAGATGTAAACCCATGTGCTGCTTCCTTCATGGAGAGAGTTTAGTTACCAAAAAATAAAGTTAGCTGAATGAACAGAACATGGTGACAAAAGTGATTTACTGATCCAGGCGCCTCCATTTTGTCTTGGACTTAGAATGTCTTGCGAACCAGTACACCGCAAAACCAGGGCACAAAACTTTATTTACTTCTGTATCTTAATTTTGGAAAGCTTATTCCCATACGTTATCACATTTGATCCACTTAAAAACTTTGAAAAATGAACCAACTAGGTGCTATTATCCACTTTCAAAGGCTACAAGCAATGCAGAACAAAGTCTAGGAGGTAGAATTCCTTGCCCCACGTTACACGGCTAATGTGGAAGGCAGCGAGGGCTGGCTCCCACATCCACACGCCCCTTGCCTGGTGCATGGCCACTCAGACCACCCTGCCTGAGGCCAGCATCTTCAAGAGGCCAACAAAAGCAAAAAGGCTGCTGTTTCTACTCCTTGATGAAATGTTTGGGGCTTTGGGTCATTCTGTTGAAATGGGAATCTTCAACTTCTTTACCCACCTACCCTTCTAGTTGATCCACAGGCTGCCTAATGGAATCCTGGCTTTGCTTGGTGACAGAACACGCCCTGCCCAGCAGTGTGAGCAGGATAATATGGAATAGATGGTGAAAAAAGGGCCCACACAGTCGCTGGCTGTGGAAGCCTGCAGAGCCACCTGCAAAGAAATGGATTTAGTTTGTTTACTTAAACTGCTCTCCTGGGTGACACCGCTGCTCAGGACCCAGCCCTCCTTCTTGCACGAATGTTGTCGACTCAGTGCTCCTATTGCCAAGCCTCAGTGTCTTCTCCTGTTTCAGAATGGCTACACCCCTTTGCACATCGCTGCCAAGCAGAACCAGGTGGAGGTAGCCCGCAGCCTGCTGCAGTACGGGGGCTCAGCCAACGCAGAGTCGGTGCAAGGCGTGACTCCCCTTCACCTGGCTGCCCAGGAGGGCCATGCGGAGATGGTCACTCTGCTCCTCACAAAGCAAGCCAACGGCAACCTGGGGAACAAGGCAAGTGCGGCACACGCCGAGCCACCCTGCAGTCTCAGTATGATGGTGTTCCACACATGGGCACCTACTATGTGCTTAGCCTCTGAGTTAGGTTATGTATGTGTGTATATAGCTTTTTCATCACTGCAACCAAAATACCTGATAAGAACAACTCAGAGTGGGAGAGGTTTATTTTGGCCCACCATTTCAAAGGTTCAGCCCATAGCTGGCTGGCTCCAAGGCAGGGACTTTATGGCGGCAGGGCATGGCAGAGGAAAGCTATTCAACTCATGGCATCCAGAAGCAGAAAGAGGGAGAAGGGAGCCAGGGACATCTGTAGTGTTCAAGGCCATGCCCCCAGTGCCCCACCTCCCCCAGCCACACCCCCCCTGAACTTTGCTGCATTGCCAGCATGAGATTTTCTGAGGGGGCATTCCATATCCAAACTTCACAACTACTCTGTGTACGTTTTATGTCAGTTTTGTAAGTGAATAAGCAGAGAGGTTGCTTATTCCCTAAGCCCATCCAACACCAAAGCCTTTGCCGATTCTCCTATACCATTCTGTCTTTCTAAACAGGTTCACTCAAGCACGTGCAAGAAGGTTGATTTGAAAATCCAGAGTACACTGTCCCACATACAGGCCAGTGTCCACATTCAGGAGTGTGTTCAATAATTTGGTACTATATATCCAGTTTCTGTAGGAGAAGATTTAAAAAAAAATACTGACCTATAAACTGGGTGTGATGGCGCACGCTTGTAATCCCAGTACTTGGGAGGCTGAGACAGGAGGATCTGGGTTCGCGGCCAACCTCAGCTACTTAGTGAGGCCCTCCGCAACTTAGTGAGACCCTGTTTCAAAATAAAGATTAAAAAATAGGGCTGGGGGTGTAGCCCAGAGGTAGAATGCCCTTGGGTTCAATCCCCAGTACCAAAAAAATATATATATATATACTGACCTATACATTAGACTAAGAGTTCTTAATCCAGGGATTATGGGTCTCTGAGCACAAAGCCTCCTAAATTTTTACACAATAAAGTAGACATGGTGGCAGACACCTGTAATCCCAGTAATTGGGAGGCTGAGACAGGAGGACCACAGGTTCGAGGTCAGCCTCAGCAACTTAGCAAAACCCTTAGCAATTTAGCAAGACTCTGTTTCAAAATAAAAAATAAAAAGGGCTGAGGGTGTAGCTCAGAGGTAGAATGCCCCTGGGTTCAATCTCCAGTACCAAAAAATAGTAGTAATAAAGTACATTAAAAATTTTTATTTTACACAAGACTTTGGGAGGATGGGCACATGAGCATTGTCCTGGGTAAGGTGTGTTCTTAGGCTTCCTCGGCTTCTCAAAGGAATTCGTGACCATGAAAGACTGAAGAATCACTTCTTTTAAAAATAACAATTGAGCTGGGCATGGTGGCGCATACTTATAATCCCAGTACTTGGGAGGCTGAGACCAGAGGATCCGGGTTCGCGGACAGCCTCAGCTACTTAGTGAGGCCCTCTGCAACTTAGTGAGACCCTGTTTCAAAATAAAGAATAAAAGATAGGGCTGGGGGTGTCACTCGGAGGTAGAATGCCCCTGGGTTCAATTCCCAGTACCGCAAAAAAAAACAATTGTATTGAAATATAATTCACATAAAATTCACCCGTTAAACTATACAGTCCAGTGGTTTTTAGTATATTTGCAGAATTGGGAAACCATCACTACTACTGTCTAACTTTAGAACATTTTCATCATCCCAAAAGGAAACCCCATGTCCATTAACAACCATTTCCCATTCCCCACAAAACCCCGGGCCTGCATGACCACTAATCTGTCTCTATGAATTTGCCTGTTCTGGACATTTCCTATAAGTGGAATCATACAATATGGAGAACAATTTCCTTAGATGATAAATTACATAGTGGTTTCAAAAAGGCAAGCATCTTAATGGTAACTTCAGAATTCCTACAAGTCTCTAGACCCACTGGCTCTTTTCATATAGGTTTGGACAGGTGACCCCCAAAGAGGGAGCTGCCATAGTGGGACCATTATGTTTCATGGTTTTCTGGGTGTTTTCCTTGTCCCATTTAAAGCAATCGATATAAGGAGACAATCACAGTGGTGCTGGGTCTCTATTCTGGAAACATTGTCACCCATGCCACCCTTGAAGCAGATTCTTGGTGTTACCCCGAGAAGCAGGCCAGGCACCTGCCTTAGAAGCCAGTGGTTGAACAGTCACTGGAGCAAGCACCCACACTTCTCAACGGGCCTCTGGCCAGCCCTGGGCAGGCTCAGAAGGCAGAGGAGGGCATATGGGGACAGCGGTGCAGCACTGCCTGTGATTGTAGAGGAATCTGCCCTGTCCATCTGCCATTAGCACAGGATTTTGAATGAGGGACAGGGAGAGAACATTCTGACATGTCTGTGTCCACATAGCAAACAAGATCTCTGATATATCACCAGCCTCTCAAGAAGTCCAGAAAGGTGGTCTTTTCACAGCCAGTGGGATCCTCCTTCACAGGGCCACGCTGAAACGATGCCATGATAGTACGCTATGTATAAATGGCACATTGTGCTTCTCAAAGTGATTTCACATGCACCATGCTTTTTCAAATGCTCTTCATTTTGACATAGATCAGTGTTAATTCCAATATTCTAGATTAGGAAACCAGGACTCTGACATTTACCATGGAAATAGGAAGTGTTACAATTGGAAGGAACTGTAAAGTTCATCTATGACCCATGGGCCAAATCTGGCCCTCTGCTTGTTTGTGTAAATAAAGCTTTATTGGAACACAAGAACACAGCCACACCCATTCATTTCCATGTTGGCCAGAACTACTTTGTTACCACAACTGGCCAAGTTAGGTATGTGCTACAGAGACGTGGGTCTAAGATATTGACAATGTGGCCCTGAACAGAAAAAGTTGTCAACCTTGAGCTCCTGTAGCCACCTTGCTTTTTAGATGAGGAATTTAGGCTCAGAATGGGAATAGTTTTGCCAAATAGCTGGTCAAATAGGGGGCTGGTGACTGCGGAGCCAGGCCAGCCTCCCAAACCACAGAGCTCTGTCGGTGTAGCCTGGAATTCCTTCCTGGCTCTAAGCTGTCATCTTTTTCTTTCCAGAGCGGACTTACTCCTCTCCATCTGGTGGCACAAGAAGGCCACGTTTCAGTGGCAGATGTGCTGATCAAACATGGTGTCACAGTGGATGCCACCACCCGGGTAAGGCGGGCAGCCCCGAGCTCTGTCTGCAACCTCTCCCCTCCTGCCCCTTGCTCTTGAAAGTCCTGCCCAGAACCACCTCTTCCCCAAGACAAAATCCTTAGAACCTGGAGAAACTTTCTTCCCTGCTACTTCCTGGGGCTGGTAGTGGAGTTCAAAGACACCATCTGATGATCTCTTTCCAGTTGGGAATTTTTTTATTACTTTTATTGGTGCATTGTAATTATACATCACAGTGAGATTCAAAGTGATACAGACATACATGCACACAGCACATGGTGTGTTTCCTTCCTCCTCCCACCCCATTCTCCTCTTCCCTCCCCATACATGTTAGTGAGATTGGTAGTAATACCTCCATACATGGACATAACATTATTTGAACTGTTTTCTTCATCGAGTCTTCTTTTTCACCTTCCCACCTCCTTCCCCTATCCCTTTCCACTCTCTATTGGTCTCTTCCTCATTTATCTGAAGTCCCTTTTGTTTCTTATTTTCTCTCTAGCTTCCATGTATGAAAGAAAACATACCACCCTTGACTTTCTGAGACTGGCTGATCTTACTTAGCATAATATTCTCTAGTTCCATCCAGTTTCCTGCAAATGACATAATTTTGTTCTTTATGGCTGAGTAAAACTCAATTGTGTGTATATGCCACATTTTCTTTGTCTATTCATCTGTTGATGGAGAATTAGGTTGGTTCCATAACTTGGCTATTGTGAACTGTGCTGCTATAAACATGGATATACATGTATCACTGTAGCATTCTGACTTTAATTCTTCTAGAAAGATACCGAGGAGTGGAGTAGCTGGCTCATATGGTGGTTCCATTCCTAGTCTTTTGAGGAACCTCCATACTGATCTCCATAGCGGCTGTACTAATTTTCCATTCCCACCAGCAGTGTATAAGAGTTCCTGTTCACCCACATCCTCTCCAGCATTTCTTACTGTTTGTATCATTGATGATTGCTATTGTAATTGGAGTTAGATGGAATCTCAGTGTAATTCTGATTTGCATTTTCCTGATTGCTAATGATGCTGAACACTTTTTCATATTTTTTCTGGCCATTTGTATTTCTTCTTTTGAGAATTGTTGGGAATTTTTTAAAGTGTGCTACACCTTTGAGCCTCTGTAGCAAGAACTTGAGAGGAAAGTTTAATCATTATTCTAAGACCATCTTCCATGAGTATCAAGCGTGTCAAAATGGTAGCCTTCCTCGGAGCCACTAAAAAACGCAGCCCCTCTATTCCAGCATTTAGTTGAACCCAGCTTGACTTTCTTGGAACCGCTTGTGTGGAAGGAGCTCTGTGAAGTGGCGTGAGGAGAGCCGTGTGTGTCATGCTTGGAAGTGGGACTCGAGGCATTGGTGGTTTGGTGTGGAGGTGATTCGAGACAGGAAGGTCTGGAAATGAGGCCTCTGGTTTGAGAGGGGAGCAGAAGCCCAGGGACAGGGTGTTTCCAGCTGGGAAGAAGGAGGCTTTGTGAAAGAAAGGCATTTTGCTCCTTTTGTCACAAGGCAACTGTATTAAAAGGAAAGGACAGAGTGACAGTCCCACCCACTCACCCCCTCGGGAGTTCCCCTGGAACACCAGCCAACACTGTTAAGCTGACATCACTCCGAGAAGAACCTAGAACCTGTTCTCTTTCTCCAACTGCCTATAGCAGAATCTGTTTAAAGACCAAGAATATTCTGGATATTTGGAGCTTCTCTCATATACCCAGTTTAGTCTTTTGGGGTCCTGACCTGAGAGACCCTATTCTATGGGTCAGAAGTGCCTCAAGGATCCCAAAGACAGCTTATCACCCGAGGGTGGAGCCCGCAGGGTCTGTGTTGAGACAGTCTCTGGAATTTGGCACTGGCTTCCTTGGGACACTTGGGACTAAAGAGCTCCGAAGGTCCTGGTTCCTCACCTGTAATATTCAACGGGCCAGGGAGGCAGCTCTGTGGTGGAGCGCTTGTCCAGCATGCATGAGACTGAGGTCCCTCCCCAGCACCAAAAACAAAAATATTCAATAGAACCAATTCCTGGAAAATTAGTTCCTTTCTGGGTGTGGTGGTGCAAGCCTATAATCCCAGTACTTGGGAGGCTGAGACAGGAGGAGTGCAGATTCAAGGCCAGCTTTCATCAACTTAACGAGATCCTCAGCAACTTAGCAAGACCCTGTTTCAAAAAAAAAGGGATGGGGAGCCGGGTATGGTGGCACATGCTTGTAATCCCAGTACTTGGGAAGCTGAGACAGGAGGATCGGAGGTTCGCGGCCAGCCTCAGCTACTTAGTGAGGCCCTCCACAACTTCGTGAGACCCTGTTTCAAAATAAAGAATAAAAAATAGGGCTGGGGGTGTAGCTTGGAGGTAGAATGCCCCTGGGTTCAATCCCCAGTACCAAAAAATAGTAATAACAGCAACAATAATAAAATCAGCACCTTTCACAGGCCAAAGGAACATGAATAAGTAACCACAGCCCACTCGTTTCAAGCAATGACCTCTACATTACGACTCTGGATGGCATTTAAGGTTTTACTATAGGATTTTACCTTTTTAGTAGAAATAAGTCTGCTGTCTCCAGGGTCAGCCGCGATCCCACGTGGCTGCCTGTCCTCTTGGATTCTGGCTGTCTCCTGCATCCAACCTCTTTTCTGTCTAAGTGTTGCTACAGTCCTTGGTCCCCACTCCATCCCCTCTGCACTTTATCTCAGGTGCCTTCATTCATCCCCAAGGCTTCCAACTCTTCCGCAGGCTGGCGCTGACCCCAGCCTCACCCTCTTGGCAGAGTTCAGCGTCAGCTTTCCGGCTGTCCCCTCCATGTCTCTGCTTGGCTCGCCGGTAAGCATCTCAGCCTTCTCTTGTCTGACACTGAATGAATCTGTCCTTCCTAGGCCAGGAGTATCTGGCAACAGTGATACCTTATAGCAGCTGCTGACCTTCCAAAGGGCTTCCCCATCCATTCTCTGCTTTTGTAAGGATTTCACTAAATGTACAGCTCCTGGTGGCTCTCGGTCTACACCAAAGACCTGCTGGTCACCCATACTCTTCTCTTGCTTTTCAGATGGGTTACACTCCACTCCATGTGGCCAGTCACTATGGAAATATCAAGCTGGTGAAGTTTCTGCTACAGCACCAGGCTGACGTTAATGCCAAGACCAAGGTACAAGGCGCCTAGACCCGACTTGTATACTGGCACTCTTTAAGTATCTGTTAAGATGCAGCCAGAACTCCTCTGCACACGCTAGGCCTCCACCACCATTCTAAGCTTTGACCCTGTTTTAGTCCACCTTTCTGTCACTATGACCAAAATACCTGATACGAACAACATAGAGGAGGAAAAGTTGATCTGGCTCACAGTTTCAGGGGTATAGTCCATAGTTGGCCAACTCCAAGGCAGACATCATGGTGGCGCAGCATGGCAGAGAAAAGCTGAACTCAACTCAATGGTGGCTGGTAGCAGAGAGAGGGACAAGAAGTCACTAGGGACAGATATAGTCCCCAAGGCCACTTCCCCAGTGACTCACCTCTTCAGCCACGTACCACCTGCCCAAGGTACTACCCAGTAAATCCATTCAAATTATTAATCCTTCAGTGGATTTATCCACTGATGAGATTAGAGTCCAATTCAATGATTCCACCTCTGAATATTGCTGCATTGGGGACATGCTTTCAACACATGATCCTTTGGGGGACACTCCAAGCCCAGACCATAACAGACCCTGAAAGATGAAATAGGGAAAATACATAGTTTTTTTTAATGTCACATGTAGAAGGTGAATGGACTCTGGGGTAGGAGCCCTGTTCTTTCTTTAATAGCCAGCTGATCCTGCCAAAATGTCCACCTTGCTTTATAGCTAGGATACAGCCCCTTGCACCAGGCGGCCCAACAAGGACATACTGACATCGTGACTCTGCTGCTGAAAAATGGTGCTTCCCCAAACGAGGTCAGCTCGGTGAGTACGCACCCTGTCCTGACTTCCAGAAACTGCCCTGCCTGGGCAGCAGCCCTCAGAAACACCCCTTAACCATAGCGGTCTGGGTGCACATCTGGGGCCTGGACAGAGCTGCAGGCATGGGGCACTGTGATCAGTTTCTTTGTGGTAACTGAAGATTATCCTTTTAAGTAGCATTACCCTTCCCCTTTCATTTTTGGTTAAATATTCTTGTTGGCACCCCTTATAAAATAGATGAAACTGTTTTGGGAACAAAATTACATGTCTTGTGGGGTGCTTGGTCTTTCGGGGCCTAGGGGTTACCCTTAGTGACCGCAGTGATCATGGCTCAGTATGAATGTCCTCATCTAACAGCATGAGGTTTTATTAGATTGCTTCGGTAGCGGTCCCCAGCTTTGGGAGTGCACATGGACCCTTGACTCTAGTCGTGGGTTCTGAAATTATAACTGCTATGTGGTTGCGTGTGAATGGAACCTGGGCCACATCCCAGGAGTAGAGAACCTCAAAGAAAAATAGTCTTGGTCTCAATTGATTTTCACTGAGCTCCTGCTTTTAAAATCAAAATAGAAAATACACCCATACCCTACTTCTGGTGATAGGTGAATTGTGACTGGCCTGATTAGTTAGTTGCAGTACAGGGATGGTTTAACTATTGCACGCTCAGTTACTGACACCCAAAGAATGAACTTTGGAGCTGTGAGTTGCTAGTTAGCTCCATTCCCAAACCGCACACGGTGACTTCTGGACATACGCTCCTTTTTGGGTGGGCCCCGAGGGGCAGTGTGGTCTTGCCCTGGCACAGCTCCCCGGCCCTCATTCCAAGGCCCGGCACTCAGCTCTACAGAGGACGGTGTCGTTGCCCTCCCTGCCCCTGTCCCTGTCCCTGCCCCTGCCCCTGCCCCTGCCCCTGATCCGAGGGTGCGCACTGGGCGCGCACACCTGTGCAGCGACCTTGCTCTTGGCGGGAGGCGGGGTCACCCGAGGAGAATGGGGACCTGTACGCGCGGGGTGCACTGTCCTCCCCGGTCTGACTGCACCCTCCTGCTACCGTGTTTTCCAGAACGGAACCACACCTCTGGCCATAGCGAAGCGTCTGGGCTACATTTCCGTCACGGACGTGCTCAAGGTTGTCACGGACGAGACCAGCGCAGTGGTACGTGTGCTCCGCCCTGCGCAGCACCGCGGCCTGCCCCGCGGGACTCGGGCGCAGCGCCCGGGCAGGACGAGTCGCCGGCTGAGCGGGGCCGCACCGCCACCTAGTGGTCGGAGGAATTGCCGCTGCGGCCAGACCTGGGGAGGGGGCCGCGAGGCGGGAGGGCTCGGGGAGACCGGAGGTGCCTGCGCCCGTCCCCATATCCTCCCCGTGCCCGCCAGGCGTCGGCTCCCGAGACGAGAGCCTCCAGGTCTGATTTTCTGCACTAGGGACAAACCTCCTGTCCCACCTCCCCTCCTGCCTCATGGTGACCAGGTCACTGCTGGGCTGGGTCCGCGCACTGGTTTAGGTTGAATTCCCCGCTTCTCCTTTCAGCTAGTCAGTGACAAACACCGCATGAGTTACCCCGAGACGGTGGATGAGATCCTGGATGTCTCTGAAGACGAAGGTAAAGTCAGGGGAGGGGCCGAGCCCACACCGATGGGACCGAGGGGCCCTGAGCACCTGAGTGGCTTCCTGTCACCTGCCAGGCTGCACTCGAGGGTCCCTCACAGCCACCCAGGTTCTGCAGATACGCACTGAAACTGGGGAGTCCCGCTTTTTACCAATGCTCTCTATCCTCAGAAAGACCCTTTCCAATGGTCAGGTGGAGGACAGTTGACAGCTCAGGGATTAAACCCCATGGTGCCTCAGGTGCACGCGTGTTTACAGATGTCATGCGTGTGTATCAGATCCAGGGCGATTCCATGCAGATCAATTCAGAGCTGCGAGGAGCTTGATAACATTGTACCTGGTGCTTTCCTTGCACCTTGAATAAATAACAAGCAGATTGCTTAAAATCTGTGAGAATGCATTTAATAAGCTGGGTAGGTAGGACTTAGGGCCCATCCATTATTGTGAAGTTACTACAGCTCCAACTGTATGGACGACAGTGTACTTTTACTATTATCCCTTCCCCCAGTAAGCCTTATTTCCTCACTCAAGTTTGAGGAAACCCCCAAAATGTGTAACAGTGAAGGTGGGCTGGGTTTGCTCTGCCCCTGCTGTGTACAACTCAGTGGTCAGACAAACTTTGTCCACTAGACAGTCACATCCGCCCCTGTGTGCCCTTGATGACGTGCCCCTTGCTCTAACTTCCTTCAACGTGGTTCTCCTTTGCTTTCCAGGAACCGCTCACATAACTATAATGGGTATGAAACACTTTCTGTTCCCCGTGGTCTCTTCACCAGAGCACATTCCACCCTGAGCAGCCCAGGCTGCTAATCCATTCCTGCTTTCCATCCTCTGACGGCCTGCCTAAGTCAGGACATTCCACCCACGAGGCCGTGCCGGGGGCTCCTGCCCGTCCATCTCTGTCTCTGTGCTCATGTCACCGTGTTCGTGGTCATGCCTGCATGAGCGGTTGTGATTCCATCCTGTCAGCTCCAGATCACAAGGCCAGGGTGCTAAATGCTGAGTGACAGTCAAGGACAGGGCAGGGGTCCAGGCTCCAACTCTGGTTCTGGGGGAGGAGAGGGAAGGAGAAGCAGTGTGTAGCGCAGGTGCCGCCGACCCAACTGTGGCTTGTACTTTGCAATGAGCTTTGGAAATAATGAGATTTTGGGGACTGTGACTATGAAAAGCCCCTCTGGCCCTCTGAAACGAGTGGGTTCTGTTGCGGTGTAGTTCATTCCTCTGTCTTGGTGCAGTGGGAAAAAATAATAACAACTTGGTGTCACCACACACCCTAAAAGGGCTGTTCTACAGGGGAACGTTTCTGGCTGTGTTGCTGTCCCTTCTACAAAGCCTGGTACAGACTAAGAGATTAAGAGCTGATCCAGGTGCAGTGGTGCATACCTTCAATCCCTTCAGCCTCCTGGGAGGCTGAGACAGGAGGATCACAGGTTTGAGACCAGCCTCAGCCACTCAGCGAGACTCTCAGCAACCTAGTGAGACCCTGTTTAAAAAAAAAAATTGTTTTTTTGCCGGGCGTGGTGGTGCACACTTGTAATCCCAGTACTTGGGAGGCAGAGACCAGAAGATCCGGGTTCGCGGCCAGCCTCAGCTACTTAGTGAGGCCCTCCACAACTTCCGTGAAACCCGGTTTCAAAATAAAGTATAAAAAATAGGGACAGGGGTGTAGCTCGGACGTACAACGCCCCTGGGTTCCATCCCCGGTACCGCAAAAAAAAAAAATTGTTTTTGTAAAGGGGCTGGGATGTAGCTTGGAGGTAGACTGCCCCCAGGTTCAATCTCCAGTACAAAAATAAAAAGAGCTGGCCACCCTGCCCTGTACTCCAGGGCGCAGGAACGGTACAGGACAGGCAGAACCATTACCATCAGCCCCCAGAGCGTCAGGCCTCCCTCCACTCCCCAGGAGCAAGTATGGAGAGGCACACTTGGGAGCAACTTCTTTTTTAAGAAGAAAGAAGAAAAAATCCATCTCAAGCCTGTCCCTCACGTGAGCTCGTATTGTTTCAGGGGAAGAACTTGTTGGCTCCAAGGCCGACAAGCAGGATTCCAGGGATGTGGACGAAGAGAGAGAGCTGTTGGATTTTGTGCCAAAGCTAGACCAAGTGTAAGAAAGGGCTTGCTGGAGGGGTCACGCCACGGGTGGCCAGGCAGAGTCCTGAAACACAGAGGAGGGTGGCAGAGCGAGGGGAAGTCACAAGAGGGCCAGGCCCCAGGTGTGCTGCCAGTATAGGTGGAAGGCTGTCACCAGGCTGAACCATGATCACTGGGTTGCTAAGGATAAAACCCAATGCCCAGAAAGACCAGGGACCTTGCAGCATAATTAATTTTATACCATACCAAAAGCAGTTTCATATATTTTAGAAAGGGTGTCAACAAGAATAACCAAAAAATAAAAGGGGGAGGGTAAATTATACTAAAAAGGATAAGCCAGCTAGGCAAAGTGGCATATGCCTATAATCCCAGTACTTAGGAAGCTGAGACAGGAGGATTGCAGGTTTGAGGACAGCCTCAGCAACTTAGCCAGACCCTGTTTCTAAATAAAAAATAAAAAGGGCTGGGGGTGTAGCTCAGAGGTAGAATGCCCCTGGGTTCAATCCCCAGTACCCTCCTCCCTCCACACACCCCCCCCCGAAAAGAAATAGGGAACTCTGCCCCTGGCCGTAAAGAACTTACAGATTCGTTTCGCAGGACCAAAACCCACATAGAATAGTTGCAGTGCAATGCAGAATGAGTATTAAGGCCAGAGTGAGGGTCTAACAGGCGCTAGACAGCGGCAGAGAAGGGGTGCTGCGTGTGGGCTGGGAGAGCCAGGAGGAGTTCCTGGAGGAGGCAGGCCCTTCATCAAGGCACAAGGCAGGGGAAGGCTTCGGGGTACAGGGACCAGTCTGGTGACCTCGAAGGAGAGGGTGCAAGTGGGCAGAGGCTGAGGTGAGGGCAGGTTGTTGAGTCATTACACAGGTCCTGAGGCCCCTCACCGAGGTCTCCTGGGAATGAGTGGGAGCTGCTTCCAGGGTCTGTCTTCTGATTTTCCAATGCTCCTGGCACACAGGGTGGAATCTCCAGCCATCCCAAGGATTCCTTGTGTCACACCTGAGACAGTGGTGATCAGGTCTGAAGAACCGGAACAGGTGAGAAGCACCGTGTCTCTTGTTTCCCATTTGTGGAGTATGAGGACCTGCACCCAGTACAGCGCTTGGTTTTGCTTTTGCTTTTGTATACTTTTCTTGGTGCATTGTAATTATGCATCTAGTGGGGTTCAAAGTGATGCAAACAAACATGCACACAGCACCTGGTGTGCTTCCCTCTGCACCCCCTCCCTTCCTCCCTCCCCACACACGTTAGATTGGTAGTAATACCTTCGTATATGGACATAACATTAATTGATCTGCTTCCTTCCTTTATCCTCTTTTGTCTTCTCCCCATCTCCCTCCCTAGCCCTTCCACTATTCTATTGATCTCTCTCCTCATTTATCTGAAGTCTCTTTTGTTTCCTATTTTCTCTCTAGCTTCTACATGAGAACACATATGACCCTCGACTTTCTGAAACTGGCTGATCTCACTTAGCATACTTGCATGTCACTTGCAGATGACACTATTATGTCTCCTCCTCCTCCTCCTCCTCCTCCTCCTCCTCCTTCTTCTTCTTCTTCTTCTTCTTGTGTGGGGGTGTTGGGGATTGAACCCAGGGGCATTTTGTCTCTGAGCTACACCCCCAGCCCTATTTTATTTTTTATTTTGAAACAGGGTTTCACTAAGTTGCTAAGGCTGGTCTCAAACCTGCGATTCTCCTTCCAAATACTGGGATTACAGGCGCACACCGCCATGCCTAGCTAATCTTGTTCTTCTTTTAAGAAAATGTGACAGTGCTTGTTTTGAGGTGACCTTAGACACCAGCGCTGTAAAGCTTGTGGTGCTTCCAAGGCACATCAGATCCATGGGTCCTTGTGCTCTGGGGCCCGTGTCTTCCACATTCTTGTTATCCCAGGTATGAATGCCGGAGGCTCTGAGGGCTCCGGGGTAAGCGACATACCATCATGACAGTCCCGTGATGAGTGTGGCGGAGACTGACACCACAGTTCTGGACCCAAAGCCCCTGTTAACGGCCAAACCTCTGTGTGCACACTGCACTGGCTGGGGGGAAGCCCCCTCATGGCAGGCGGAGCGCAGCGTGTGCACACCATGAAGCTCCCAAGTCACAGAACCTATGCTCTTGTCCCCCACGAGAGGGGACAGCTTGTCTAGCCTTCCCAGGGAGTACAGGGAGCCCAGACACCAACACAGACAGGAAGAGAGCGCCAGAGAGCTGCTCCCAGGCGGGTGTTATTCATTAGGGTATGGGGTTTGTGGCTTCCCAAGATGCCGCCTGAATTTGTCCAGAAAAGCAGAGATGGGGATAGGAGCTGTCTAAAACAATTCAACTTCTCTTAGTTTAATTTTATGCCGTTAGCATTTTTTTTCCAGGGCAAGGGGATTTCCTAGGAAGAAAGGAAAATAGCCCTATCCTTAAGGCTGATTGTCACTGCTCTCAGGCCTGATGGCTGAGCCAGTCTTGTCTGTTTTATAGCCAAAGCTGGCTTCTTCCTCTTCCCCCTAAGGGGGAAGCAGCATAGAAAGCAGCAGCCATAGTCCTTCACCCAAAAGTGGTGCACAGGGATAAGGCAGCCTCTGACTGTACACTCAGTGGCCCTGTGGTACAGTGTATCATAATGCTACATGGGTGTTGATAAGTGGCATTTGAGACAGATGGTCAACTATGGCCCTGGTACTGCAGTGCCATATTTTCTGGGTGCTGCCAAAGACAGCAGCAGGAACCAACAAAGTAGGCCTGGGTTCAGTTGTTCCCCAACCAGCTCATTCTCTTCAACTCTGTTTTGGGGGGGAGTGGGGTGCTGGGGATCATGCACTGTGCCACTGAGCCATGCCTCCAGCCTCTCTACTCAACACTTAAGTCATAAACTCAAGTCAGTAGCAGTTTGCTGGCTTCCTGTATAGGGCTGTCTGTAGATGAACTGTGGACTTCTGCTCCCTAGCGGCAACTGTCTGCTAGGGACTGGGGCACAGGAGACCAGGTAGCACAGAGCGCAGGGAGGAGAGCCTAGAGCCCACAGGGAGGCTCCACAGGGTGGTAAGACATGGAAAACAGGTCAGATTGGGCTAGGCAAGGACAGGGCGAGGGTGTTCTAGACCAGGGGAAGAATGAGTGAAAGCAGACTTGAGAACCGTCTGGAGGTCGCGGAGGCCAGATGCAGACGTTTTCTGGCTCTCAGGAGGCCCTGTGATGGTCAAGGCCCTGTCACTGGGCAGCCCTGGTCCCTGTACTCGCCACATGACTGTGAGTCCAGGAATGTCCCCCTTTCATGGACGAGGAGACGGGAAGCCCCAGATGTTCACCTCCTGTACCCCAGATACCTACAGGGCAAGAACTAGGAGGGGATAGCACAGGATCTAGAGGGAGACCAGCCTGCGTGGGCGGAGCACAGACTCCCTCCCTCCATTCCCGTGCTCTGCCCAGGGGCTGGAGCTCAGGAGAGGCCATGAAAGCTGGAGGAAGCCCATGCTTCAGTTTAGACCCTAGGAGTGCCTGTCCCTAAAGGGCCAGGGGCTCAGTATGTGGAAGCGCATTCTGCATGGGCCTACCCCAGAAGGCCTAGCACCCTGTTCCAGTGCCCAGGGGGTGGTGAGACAGGAGACAGGACCTTGCTCTCCTCCACAGGCATCGAAGGAATATGATGAAGACTCGCTCATTCCCAGCAGTCCAGCCACGGAGACCTCGGACAACATCAGCCCGGTGGCCAGCCCCGTCCACACAGGGTGAGAAACGCAGGACCCAGGGACCCGCTCTCCCTGTCCCCGAGGGGGCGTGGGTGGCCAATGTGTCTCTACCTGCACTTCTAGGTTTCTGGTGAGCTTTATGGTGGATGCACGGGGAGGCTCCATGAGAGGAAGTCGCCACAACGGCCTACGGGTGGTGATCCCACCGCGAACCTGCGCGGCGCCCACACGCATCACCTGCCGCCTGGTGAAGCCGCAGAAGCTGAGCACACCACCCCCACTGGCCGAGGAGGAGGGCCTGGCCAGCAGGATCATTGCGCTGGGGCCCACAGGGGCCCAGTTCCTGAGGTGAGGAACCCCGTGGAGCCCCTGCTCCTCTCACAGGCCATGCTCGGGGCAGGGCTCCGAGCTGCTTCTGCCTGCTCACCCCACTCCTGCGACCCAGCAGCGACCGCCCAGAGCCCAGGGCCTCTCATTTCTCTGCCTCCTTCTCTCAGATAACTAAGGAGCCCTGTAGCCCTGGTGGTACTTGACTCTCAAATCTTGCTGTGACAGTAGAGAATGGAATGGAGAAGGTCTACTTTGAGGGCTCCCAGGTTAATTAGTAGGCCCTGTAATGGTGATACTGGAAGGCCACCCACAGTGCTGTCCCTAAGGACCACAAGACAGGTGTTCTTCTGGGGCCTACTCCTCACTTTGATGGAGCAGGCTGGGTCTGCTTAGAGCCTGGTTGTCCCCCAGGCACCCTGGGGTGTAATTGTTGGGACAGGCCCTCCTTCCCATCCCCATCCACCCCCGTCACCTGTCACTTGCAAAGCTTCCTCATTGATTTTTCTCTTTAAATGTAGTCCTTAAAGCTGGGCACTGTGGCACACACCTGTAATCCCAGTACTTGGGAGGCTGAGGCAGGAGGATTGCAGACTCAAGGACAGCCTCAGCAACTTAGTGAGACCCTCAGCAATTTAACAAGACTGTGTTTCAAAATAAAAAAAAGAAAGAAAGAAAAGGGCTGAGGGCGTAGCTCAGAGGTAAAATGTCCCTGGGTTCAATCCCAGTACCAAAAAAAAAAGCCCTTAAATCCTCCCTCCGGAGGACGCGTCATTATAGCCATTTGATAGATGAGGACACTGAGGCTCAGCAAGGCGAGGTCATGTGTCTAGGATGTTAGGATGTTAGTCGGGTTTGGAATCAGGTGCAAGCGTTGGATGGTTTGGTTGAGCTCAGCTGTGCGCCAGAGCAGGAGAGCGCCATGCCCCCACCCCACCCTTCCCATCGCTCCGGGCTGGCTGGGGAGTGAGAGGGCCATGGGCAGCCGCGGGGCCGGAGGCAGGTCTGTTCCACTCCAGAGACCTGCCTGCAGTGGGACTCCACCGTGACCACGGACCCCCTTCCACTGCCCCTCCGATGCCCGTGCCCCGGCCACCTGCCCACCAGATGCTCTGTCCCTCCCCAGCCCTGTGATTGTGGAGATCCCCCACTTTGCCTCCCATGGCCGTGGGGACCGCGAGCTCGTGGTCCTGAGGAGTGAAAATGGCTCCGTGTGGAAGGAACACAAGAGCCGCTATGGGGAGAGGTACCTGGATCAGATCCTGAATGGCATGGACGAAGGTATCAGAGCCCAAGGACCCCAGAGCCGGTGCCCCCCCTTCTGAAAGATGGGATTTCAGGTTGCACGTTTTGGGTTGGCTGTCTGGGATGCTGGAGTTTGAGAAATCACAAGTGGCCAGGAATGACCCCCAGCAGCAGGGGAGGGTGCTCAGCCCTGCTCTCAGCCCGCACTGCTTCTGCTGGGCCTCTGGCCCCAGCACACCTTCCTCCGGGCCACCTCCTGCCAGGCATGTGGGGAGGGTGCGTGCCCTGTGTCCTGGAGACGGGGCTCCGGGGCCACCGTGGTGGCTGAGCCAGGGCTCAGCGTGAGTGTGCCGTGTGATTCCAGAACTGGGCAGCCTGGAGGAGCTGGAGAAGAAGAGGGTCTGCCGTATCATCACCACCGACTTCCCCTTGTACTTCGTGATCATGTCACGGCTCTGCCAGGACTACGACACCATCGGCCCTGAAGGGGGCTCTCTGAAGAGCAAGCTGGTGCCCCTGGTGCAGGCAACGTTCCCAGAGAACGCTGTCACCAAGAAAGTGAAGCTGGCTCTGCAGGTGATGAGACACGCCCTACCGGGTTCCAGGGCGGAAGGAGCGCAAGGCCCTCGGGGAAACCACCTTCTTCCCTGGGGCACCCCGATTTTGTCCAGCACCTTAGAATTCCACAGTAGAGACCTAAAAGCTCAGGAGAAAGTCAGGCAGGAGGGACGAGGCAGGCACTCCCTGTGAGGTCACAGAAAATCCCAGCTCTCACATTAAACCCTGAGGCCCATCCCAGCAAAGACCTGCAGCCCAGGGCTCTGCAGGGGGAGCTAAGCGGCGCCACCAGACCACACAGACTCTGAAGGTGCCGGATGGTGGCCGAGCCATCATGGGCAACCCTCCACCCTGTGCTAGACGGCGCCACGCAGTCCTCTGCAGACTGGCCCCTCCCGCCTGGGGCTGAGTGTCCTGTCTTTGGCACTTCCAGGCCCAACCTGTCCCGGATGAGCTGGTCACCAAGCTCCTGGGCAGCCAGGCCACGTTCAGCCCCATCGTCACAGTGGAGCCAAGGCGCCGGAAGTTCCACCGCCCCATCGGGCTTCGGGTCCCGCTTCCTCCTTCCTGGATGGACAACCCGAGGGACAGCGGAGAGGGCGACACCACCAGCCTGCGCCTGCTCTGCAGTGTCATCGGTGAGAGGTGGCCCCGCTGCCCTCTGACTTCCTTCTAGAACTTGCTAAGGGGGCAGGGGTGGTACTCTTCCAAGAGCTGGATGCATCTGAGCAAGAGTCCATGGTCCCGTGGAAGAGCCCTCCCAGCCTAGGAGAGGGGATGCTGCAGGTCGCTAGGGAGAGTATGAGAGGACAGGTGGGCTCAGTGCCACCAACCAAGCAGGTGTCACCTCCAAGTGCCACCTCTGCCTGCGCACGCTGGGACCTTACGCTTTGGTAAGCTCCACGTTCGCATCCAACAGAGTGTCCCCCAGCCCCCCTTCTGCCGGTGTTGCAGGCGGAACCGACCAGGCCCAGTGGGAAGATATAACAGGAACAACCAAGCTGGTGTATGCCAACGAGTGTGCCAACTTCACCACCAACGTCTCTGCCAGGTGAGGCTCAGTCCTCACGCCCAGCTGCCTCCCTCCCAGGCTTGACCTTGAGGCTCCCTGGCCTCCTCCGTGCAGAAGCCCCTGCCCACCAGGCCTGGCAGAGTCGACCAGGTGGAGATGCACTCTCCATCGGCGTCACGGATACACTTGTAACTCGCCCTCTTTCCTAAGGTTTTGGCTGTCGGACTGTCCCCGGACTGCTGAAGCCGTGAACTTTGCCACCCTGTTATACAAAGAGCTTACTGCGGTGCCCTACATGGCCAAGTTTGTCATTTTTGCCAAGATGAACGACCCCCGGGAAGGCCGTCTGCGCTGCTACTGCATGACGGACGATAAAGTGGACAAGACCCTGGAGCAGCATGAGAACTTCGTGGAGGTGGCCCGCAGCAGGGACATAGAGGTATGGCGCTGGGTCCCTTGATGACTGGACCCTCGAAGGACCTTTCTCACAAGGAGACAAAGCCCTGGAGCTAGGGTAGGGCACCCGTGGCTGACTTCTGGGACATGATTGTGTTAGTTTTTTGTTGCTATGACACAATACCCAAGAAAAGCTACTTAAAGGAGGAAAGATTTCTTGTGACTCATAGTTTCAGAGGTTCAGTCCATAGTCACTGGGCTCCATCACTTTGGGCCTGTTGTGAGGCCCATCATGGCAGGGAGTGGGTAGGTGCAACAGAACCAAGAAGCAGAGAGAGGGAGGGAGGGAGGGAGGTAAGGAGGGAATGAGGCCAGGGATAAGGTACACCTTTCCAGAGCTCACTCCCAGAAACCCACTTCCTCCAACCAGGTGTCACCTCCTACAGTTTCTACCACCTCCCAATAATGCATCAGATTATTGGCCCATCGATGGGTTAATACATTGAAAGGGTCAGAGCCCTCATGATCCAGCCACTTCCCCAAAGCCCCACCTCTGACATTGCTGCTCTGGGGACCAAGCCCTCAACACATGAGCCTCGCGGCACGTTCCAGGTCCAAACCTTAACACCAATGGCTCAGGGCAGCCAGGGAGTCCTCCCTCCATGGAGGGGAGGAGCTCCTAGGCTGTATCTCTTGAGAAGCATCTTAGATAAGCCATGACAAACATGAGGGACACCACCATGCATATCTTGGGGGGCAGCAGATAACTGGCCTGATGGCTTGTGGTAAGAGTTGACATTCACTGACGTTCTAATGAACCCAATACTATTAAAAGTACTTCACTTGCATAATTTGACTTAAACTCTCATAACTGTGGGTTCCTTTAATTATCCCCAATTTGCATATTAGGAAACTGAGCCTGGCTCGGCATGGTGGCACACACCTGGAATCCCAGTACTTGGGAGGCTGACACAAGAGGATCACAGGTTCAAGGCCAGCCTCAGCAACTTAGCAAGACACTCAGCAACTTAGCAAGACCCTTTTTCAAAATAAAAAATAAAAAGGGATGGGGTCATAGCACGGAGGCATAATGCCCCTGGGTTCGATCCCCAGTACCAACCCCACCCCAAAAAGAAAACATGAGCCTGGGAGAGAGACGTTAAGTAACTCGCCCAAGGTTGCACAGCTGAGTCAATGTGTCCAAGTTGTCTGACCCCAGAGCCCACATTTGTACCTGCTGTGCTGGATTTGGTAGCAGATGGGAAGCAGAGAGATTGGTGGGAAAATGATACAGGGTGTCATGGCAACCAGATTTGAACCTATGACTGATCCCAGTGTACCCACTCATTTTGGCTGTGTAATAAGGCAGGAACTTTCTACGGGTCTGGCCTTAGAGTCCGAGCTGGACCTTGTCATGGAAGGCTGAAGGCCTGGCAGCAAAAGCACAGGACTGGGACTCTGCTGCCGGGTTCTGAAGCCGTCTCACACACTCACTGGGCCAAGCATTTTCTCTTTGGCCCTTGATTTTTCTCGGCTGTCAAAAGGTTTATGAGAATGTCCACAGAAGAGATCATTATCATAGGTGAGATAAAACATGGCGTGGTCTCTCTAGCACTTTTCATGAACCCAGCCTCTTCAGACAGATGTAAAAACAGGCCCAGGATTTTTTCAGAAGCTGTATGATTTCCTGGTGGAGTCCTGCAGTACTTGGCAGCAGCTCCAGTCCACTGCTGGGGATGTATGAAGAGTCCTGCTTATTGTAAAATCCTTTAGAGTAAGGAAGCATGCCTCATTCATCGTAACCTTGGAAATAAAGCCTTTTCCAAAACTAACAGTGGGGTTTCTCAGAACGCACTCCTGCAGGGGGTCCTGGCAGCAGGGCTTGGGTGAGGGAGGGAAGAGCCGAAGCTGAAGGCAAGACGCGTGGGCATTTCCACCTGACGAGCTGCATTCACTTTTCGTTTCCTACAGGTGTTGGAAGGAATGCCCCTTTTTGCAGAACTTTCTGGAAACCTGGTACCTGTCAAAAAAGCTGCCCAGCAACGGAGCTTCCATTTCCAGTCCTTCCGGGAGAACCGGCTAGCCATACCCGTAAAGGTGCTATCACCTCGTGCCCACCTCTGCTCAGGGTCCAGAGAGTTCGGGAGGCAGAAATGTCTAAGGCAGCCCCTCTGGTGGCCGCTGATCAGCCACCGACTCTGCTTTTGCATTTGGATTCAGGTGAGAGACAGCAGTCGAGAGCCAGGAGGATTCTTGTCATTTCTGCGCAAGGCGATGAAGTACGAGGACAGCCAGCACATCCTGTGCCACCTGACCATCACCATGCCCCCCTGCACCAAGGTGAGCCACTGCCCAGGGAGGACCCGGGGCCAGGCACCCAGAGGAGGTCCCCACTCAGACCCACCCAGGACCGTGTTCCCAAGGTGCACCTCCTGCCGGAAGGCTACCTTCCATTCCCTCAGGTGCAGAGGCCTCACGCGTCTTTGGACATGCGTTTGGGGCCTGGTAGGGAAAGCACGCTCTGGCCCTCTGCAGAGTTGGCCCGGATCTGATCATGTGACATGAGGGACAAATGTCAGGCTCAGATGGTGACGGGCCTCGGCTCCCCTCATGGCCACATCTGAGGCTTAGAGCTGAGTGAGTTGTCCAAGGTCACCCAGCCACCGGGCAGCTGTCATTGAGCCTCTTTTTCATTTACTTGCTTATCTTCCCCAGGGTGCTAGGCCCTCAAAGAAGGGACTCCTGGTGTCCTCAGCCACTGCAAACACCCAGGTTTTGGGGCTCAGCAAAGGAGTCATGAGCAAGTATGTTCATTTCTCGATACCTGTCAGAGTACCCCAGTCACCGCCTATGCTAGGGACCTCGGAGTGATCATCTGTCTCCAGGGTGTCTCCATGGTCCTTGTTGGTGTTGTTTTGCTGTTGTTGTTGTTGTTGTTTTAATCATTAGCCTTTCATGCTAAACTAGAAAGAAGCAAGGTCACATCCACATGCCCCGTAACTCAACTTCACTTTTCCTACTGGGGACGAGGGTGAACCAGCTTCTCTCTCCAAAGAGATTTCCTACAGCCTTAAGCAAATGGGGTCCCAGCGTTAAACCCAAGGCCAGTGTCAGAAACGGGTCTGTTGAGCAGAAAGGAATTCAAAAAGAAAAACTTAGTTTTAAGTTCAAACCCTGGCTCCATGGCTCATTCGCTGGGTGACCTTGGGCAAGTTGCTTAACCTTTCTATGCCTCAGTCTCCTCATCGGTGAAATGGAAAGAATAATAGTACCAATCTCATAGGCTGTTGTGAGCATTAAATAGTTTCTTGTACCTGACAAGGGCCACATGAGTTTGCCATCATCATTATTACTGCTATCATTATTATTATTATTATTACTATTATTATTATTATTTTGCTACTGGGAATTGAGCCGAGGGGCATTCTACCTCTGAGCTCCACCCCTAGCCCTTTTTTAAAGTTTTATTTTGAAACAGGGTCTTGCTAAGTTGCTGAGGGTCTCACTAAGTTGCTGAGGCTAGCCTCGAACCTGTGATCCTCCTATCTCAGCTTCCCAAGTACTGGGATTAGAGGCATGCGCCACCACGCCCAGCTCTCTTATTATTAATAAAGAATATCAATTTCATCAACTTCCTTTCGCTCCCAGCTCTTCCCGTACTTCTCTGCATTGAGCCTCCAAAGGAACGAAGCTACTTTACTGTTACCAGGATGGGGGCATCATTCCATCCCGAAGCATGAGGGCTCCGGTCACCTTCTCTAAAAGGGGTCTACCCAAAACCAAAGCCCCCTTCTTTGTCTTTCTGCTGCAGGGGAGTGGAACTGAGGACAGGAGGAGGACTTTGACACCCCTGGCCCTGAGATACAGCATCCTCAGCGAGTCAACACCGAGTACGGGCCTCTTTGTGATGACGTGTGCTCCCCGTTCCCCACTCCCCCCGCCTTTTTTTTTTTTTTTGGCAGTACTGTGGATTGAACCCAGGGGCACTCTACTGCTGAGCTATATCCCCAGCCCTTTTTATTTTTTATTTTGAGACAGAGCCTTGCTAAATTGCCCAGTCTGGCTTTGAACCTGCAATCCTCCAGTCTCAGTCCCCTGAGTAGCTGGGATTACAGGTGGTGCCACTGTGCCCGGCTTGCTTGCTCCTTCCTAAGAAGGTTGTGAGTGAGCTCATGTCCACTCACCCTGGCAAGGGCTCTGTCCTGGGTGCAATTTCCTCAGCCTGTTCTACCCACAGCATGGGGAGACTTTGACTCCTCATAGATTCGGCCATCAACCGGTACACACCACAGTCCACCGTGTGATCACACCCATCAGAAGCCATGTGCTCGTGTCTGCCAGCTCTGTGTCCTGCCGGCCACTGAATGAGATCTCATGCATCTCTCCAGGTTTCCTCAGTGGGACAGATCGGGCAGATATGAAGTTGGCTCTTATATCAGAGCACCTCGGCCTCAGCTGGGCAGGTAAGTTGGGGAGCTGGGGGCAGAAAAGCACAGGGTCTCATCCCTCCATTCTGTCCTCCTTAAAGGTCAATGGGGAAGTGTTTCCAGCCCACTCTCCATCACCCTCTGTGTATGTGATTTGTGGTTATCTGGGGCCGGCTCCTTTTCCAGACCACACCACAGGATGCTACTTGGGAGGCTGAGACAGGAGGATCGCAGGTTCGAGGACAGCCTCAGCAAATAGTGAGATTCTCATTAACCTAGTGAGACCATTTCAAAATAAAAATAAAATAGGGCTGGGGTGTAGCTCAGAGGTAGAATGCCCCTGGGTTCAATCCCCAGTGCCACACACACACAAAAAAAGTGGGAGGCTCTCTTCCTCCTCCCTCTCTGACTGATTTTCCTTTGAGAAAAGAATCAACCCTAGCCAGGCATGGTGGCACATGCTTGTAATCCCAGTACGTGGGAGGCTGAGACAGGAGGATTGGAGGTTCAAGGCCAGCCTCAGCAACTTGAGAGACCCTGTTTCAAAATAAAAAGTAAAAAGGGCTGGGGATGTAGGTTGGAGGTAGAATGCCTCTGGGTTCAATCCCCAGTACAAATAATAGTAATGATAATAATAGAATCAATTCTTGGCATTCCAAGAGATCTTAGGATTTATCTAGTTCACCTTATTTTACTCAGTAGAGTGATCTGGTTGTGTAACTAGCTAGTGACAGAGCCCAGAAGTCACCACTCTCCACAGAGCGACGTGGTCACCACTGGTCCTGGAGGAGAGCGAGTGGCTGGGTGTGGTACAGGCTGAGTGGGGCTGGCAGCCTCCTCTCTGCCCTGGCTCAGGACTGACTTGTCCTGTGATCTTGAGAAGCCGCTGGCCTGGCTGAGAGGCTCATCTTCTCCTGTCTTCAGTCCTGAAAGAAACGCAGGGCATTTGCCGGTTCCCTTGCTCACCCATCCATTCAGCGCCTACTTCCAGAGCACCCTCCGGAGCCCTGCTTCCTGGGGATACAAAGCTGGATTGTCTCATGTGCCACTGGGCATCTCCTGGCAAGGAGAGAAATGCCAGCCCCAAAGGGAGCTGCGCCGTGATGACCTGGGCTCACACCTGCTCTTGGTTCTTCACTTGCAGAACTGGCCCGGGAGCTGCAGTTCAGCGTGGAGGACATCAACAGGATCCGGGTGGAAAACCCCAACTCCCTGCTGGAGCAGAGCACGGCCTTGTTGAACCTCTGGATCGTCCGGGAAGGCGAAAATGCAAAGAGTCAGTACCATTAGGCCAAGAAAGCCTCTTTCCACAGCCTGGCTATGAGCTGCTCCTCGCCAACGCAGTTGTCCCTTCAAATCCCACTTGTGATGTTGTTCTTTGTTCTCTCTCTCTCTCTCTCTCTCTCTCTCTCTCTCTCTCTCTCACACACACACACACACACACACACACACACACACACACACAGAGTTTCAGTCAGCATTCTCACCATGGTAATCTAAATACCTGACAACCACTACTTAGAGGAGGAAAGGTTTATTGGGGCTCATGGTTTCAGAGGTTTTAGTCCATAGGGCCAGCTCCAAAACATAAATGGTGGTGGTGGCAGCAGGGTACCTGGGGGGACACTGCTTTTACTTCATGGAGGGTAGAAGCAGGAGAGAGGAGGGGACCACAGACATATAGTTCCTAAGGCCATACCCCCAGTGACCTGCCTCCTGGCCACATGCCAGCCATGCCCCGCCTCCCTATGTTACCACCCAATAAATCCATTCAAATTATTAACCCATCACTGGATTTATCCACTGATGAGATTAGAACCCTCTTGATTTAGCTATTTCATTCTGAATATTTTTGCATTGCCAATACATGAGGTTTTCCAAGGGGCACTCTATATCCAAACCACACACACACACACACACACACACACACACACACACACACACCTCTTAGTCAGTAGGTCTTCTAAGCCATCCTGCCAGAACACATCACCAGAGAATCTTGGCCTCAGTCTTTATTCCATATTTGGTATAGAGAAAAATTGCCCAGGGCTGCTGATGAAAGCATCTATGCAGGATGTATGGCTAACATCTTCAAAGTCTTTCTGTTGAATTTCTCATCCAAAGGAGGGTTGGCATCTCTGGGCAGAAGGTGGGTAGCCAGACCCCAGCCTGCAGCAGTGCTCATCCACCAGGAACCTGTTTCTCCAACCTGGAGAGGAAATTTCTTTCTCTTTCTCTCTCTCTCCCTCTCCCTCTCCCTCTTCCTCCCTCTCTCCCCCTCCCCCCACTCTCCCCCTCTCTCCCTCTCTCCCTCTCTCCCTCTCTCCCTCTCTCCCTTTCTCTTTGGTACTGGGGATTAAACACAGGCATTCCACCGCCAAGCTACACCCCCAGCTCTATTTACTTATTTATTTTATTTATTTATTTATTTATTTATTTATTTACTTATTTTGATACTAGGAATTGAACCCAGGGGCATTCTACCTCTGAGCTACACCCAAGCCCTTTTAATTTTATTTTGAAACAGAGTCTCGCTAAGTTGCTAAGGCTGGCTTTGAACCTGCAATCCTCCTGTCTCAGCCTCCCAAGAACTGTGATTACAGGGCTGGGTTTCACTCTTTTTAGCACCTCCTCAACCAAATTCTTTTTCTCAACAATATTAAGAGGAAATTGAAGCCAGGCGTGGTGGTGTACACTTGTAATCCCAGTACTTGGGAGGTGGAGACCGGAGGATCCGGGTTCGCGGCCAGCCTCAGTTCTCTCTCTCTCTGTCTCTCTCTCTCTCTCTCTCTCTCTCTCTCTC